>JAJGOT010000034.1:445000-542500 GCA_022457155.1 Cladopsammia gracilis
ATGTTTTCTTGTGAGCCTTCAAAAGCATCTAGCTCCTTATTGTAAATATCTGGAAAAACCTGGGTGCATAACTTTCGTTTCCTTGAAATTAAACTCGATAATGTTTTTCTTGAAAACTTAGTTTCTAGAACGTCGACTAAACCAGCAGCAGCCGGTTTGCTATCCTTGGTTTTCCCCCCATGAATTTTGAGTGAAACCTCAAATGTTTCTGCACGCCTCTTTGCAAGGGTTCTCTTCTTTATCTTGATATTCCCCTCTTGATCACAAGTTGCTTGTCTGATGCTGCTGACTGCTGATGAACTAACTGATACCTGGCTATACTGGCAATCTGCCTGACTCATCTTGAGCTTCCCTGTTACTTTAGCTACCTAGCATAATTCATTTTATCAAAGAGTAAATCAGTAATTATAAATTTTCAAAGTTCAAAGCAATGATGTAAAACAAATTAAATGCACTGTATATACAGCAATCATCCATTCTTTCCTATGTCAACAAACTTGGTCTTAAAGCAACCGGGTGTCTAGAAAACTAAGACCTAAGACATAGAAAACTAAGACCTAGAAAAATATAGAATATATAAAAATCATGAAATGTCTTATGTAAAATAAAATCCCGGCCACTTGCCAACAGTGTATTTTTTCACGCGGTGATACTAATGAATAATAATGTTAATAAACAGGATGTTTCCCTTAACAGTTTAGTTTTTACTTTTGGTTACGAGTCGTAAAGCGATGTTTTATTTCGTGTCTAGAAAACTAAGACCTAAGACCTAGAAGACTAAGACCTAGGAAACTAAGACCTAAAAAGTATAGAATATATAAAAATCATGAAATGTCTTATATAAAATAAAATCCCGGTCACTTGCCAACAGTGTATTTTTTTCATGCGGTGATGTTAATGTTTAATAAACAGATGTTCCTTAACAGTTTAGTTTTTACTTTTGGTTACGAGTCGTAAAGCAACGTTTTATTTCGGAAGCCTCTGAGTTGAAATGCATGCGTCCTTTAATTGCGGTTCAGTAATTTGCAAAATGATCCCATGCTGCGGTTTCTGTGTTGTGAAACAATATTTATTAGGGGTATAGAATGGTCTATCGGAAATGATGCATCTCGTAAATGGGATGGGATCATTTTGAAAATTACTAAACCGCAATTAAAGGACGCATGCATTTCAACTCGGAGACTTCTGAAATAAAACATCGCTTTACAACTCGTAACCAAAAGTAAAAACTAAAGTGTTGAAGAGAAACATCTGTTTATTAAATATTAGCATCACCGCTTGAAAAAAATACACTGTTGGCAAGTGGCCGAGATTTTATGTTATATAAGACATTTCATGATTTTTATATATTCTATATTTTTCTAGGTCTTAAGCCTGGTTCACACGTGCGACGCAAATGCAAGTGCAAACGCAAGGAATGGAAAAAATTTCATTTCCTTGCATTTGCATTTGCATTTGCACTTGCACTTGCGTTTGCGTTTCACACATGTGAACCGGGCTCAACGCAAATGCAAGTGCAAACGCAAGGTGAAAAGCACTTGTTTGCTTGCGTTTGCATTTGCATTTGCATTTGCATCGCACGTGTGAACCAGACCTTAGTTTTCTATGTCTGATCTTAGGTCTTAGGTCTTAGATCCTAGGTCTTAGGTGATAGGTCTTAGTTTTCTAGACACCTTAAAGCAACCATATTCATCCCTGGCCATTCACATCCAAAAGAATACAACCAATAATTTTAGTTTGCTAGTGTAAAAACTAGGTATTTAGTTTTTCGCCGTCTCTGGTAAAAATAAATATTTAACTTTTCAAACTGCTGTACTTCAACATATTTTGCTGCATGAACTTGTGTTAAGCATACATTTGTATTAAAATTATCAAAACAATCTTACAGGAAAATATTATTTTCACAAGATTACTTCAGGATCTAGCTGAACGCATAAAAATATCTCGATTAGAAATAAGGAAATGACCTTAGCTTCAAGTCTCCGTCGTTTTGCCATAAGAGATTCCACATTTTTCTTCAATGCTGCAACCGATTTGTGAACAGCTGCTATCTTCTCCCGAGCTGTTTTCCGGGCTTTCATCATTGCCCCAACACAGAATCGCGAGTAAACTTTCTTTTTGCGTAAGGCCATACTGCCTGTGGAGCACATCAAACGAAAATGTGTATTACGCTTTCACTGAGCAAAGTTCTCAGGAAAAAAAAACATAGGATTGTTCTATGATTCCTAGCTTCAAATATGTGCCAGAGGAAGAAATCTCAAAGCGCTTTGGTAAACAGCCTTTTGAAGAAAAAAACAACGCAGAACACTGAGTTTCCACACGACAAAGATGGAGTCATTCACGAAGACATCTATTTCTGACGAACTTGCCAATAAAACACGGCAAGTTTGGTATCATTTGAAAGCTTACCTTTTCGGCTACTTGCATGTGTAAAAATCTTTACTCTTCGGACGCTAGGAATTGTGGTAATTTACATAAATTAACATGAATTTTTAACCAAAACTGGCCCTCACATGGACCCCCACGGGAAAAGAAAATTGACGCCATTTTTTTGCGACGCAGACCGCTGCATCTTTTGGGGCCCTGTGTGCCCACCGTGATATAAAACACAGTTCACTATTCAAATCCTTTCAATAGGAAAAATTTCTTTCCATTATACAATTTAAAACAAGAACTGAACCGAGGTATTAATAAAACAGGTATTCATAAGAATCGGTGATGAAATTTAGATGAAGAACTTGAACCGTCCTTGAATGCTATTTTCGGAATACAATGCAAAATACTTCTTTTTTTTTCTATCTATCTTGACAGCAGTTAAAAGAAGAATGTTAATTCTAGAACATGTGCATCACGCAAAATCTCCCCTTTCGAGTATATATAAGCATGTTTCGTGATTCGCTTTAACAAAGTGAAAAAGACAGAAAATAAATTATGTTTTCTCACTTCTTATGACATCTCAGTGACGTTTGGTGCGTTTCTCGAAACTCTTGAAGACTTTTCGGACCCGAAAGCTATTTTTTAAATGTAGTTCAAGTTCTAACGGAAGGCATTGAAGTTTTTAGCCAACAAAGCAGCTCAACTTGTGAAGTAAACATAACATTTTATTGCTTAGCTTTCAAAATCAACAAAATCCGAATCTTTATTGGTAAACATTCTGCACATAACACAGCTTTTCGGGACTTTCGAGAAACGCATGCTCGATCTCTTACATCGCTATTAAATGACGACATGAGCTTTCCATGACAATAATTATACCATAGCTGTTTCGTCTGAACGCTTAAGCACACTTAGCCTGCGTACTTAACGCGGACTTCTAGAGTGACCCTTAAAAAATCTTACTCTCAAAAATTAGTATTTTAAAACTCTTTGGCGTAACGCCACTCGAGTAAAAATGTTTTTTTAGTCTGTCATATATGCTTTCTGGATACTGTCAGAAACCCATAAGTGGGTTGAAACGTGTAACTCACATTCACAGCTTCCGAATATTCATTTTTTGCTCAGTACCATATTTGGAAACCCCTCTGTCCCTCGAGATTGGAAGCAAGTTGTTCTGGCGAATTGATTGGTTCATACTTTTACCTTGATTTTATAAATATGGCTGTAGCAACTTCTTAGCAAATTGAATAATCGGAAGCTTGTTTTGAAGCGTGCACGAGACAGTTGCACGTTTCAACCCACTTATGGGTTTCTGATACTGTTTACAGTAAATAAAGAAAATTGGTTAGGCCACGGTTTTGTTAAACACCTTCGAAACTTCGTCAGTTTAAAAAACCGGCCTGGGCCTAAAATTGTTTCATTTTTATCAAAATAGTCTTTTACATACTAAAAAAGAAGTTCACGACCCCGAATCGATAACGAGCCCTTTCTCATATAACTATACTCTCCTTCACCACTACATCGCCAAGTAGGTCCACCAAAAAAGTTAAATTATATAACGTGTTTTTCTTTACTGATACACAGTAAAGCGTAAAATTTAACTTCGGTTTGATATTCGACGTATCTGTTTTGACTAGTCTGATGTCATCAAATGATTGTAGCCTAATTTCGACACAATTCAGACCTAAACTAGAGCAGAAATGTCATGTACTATTACAACAGTTTTGGTTGCCAATGATGGCATCGACCGTTAAAAATGGCGTCGATCGTTTACGAAAGGAAAATGAACGGCGGCGAAAGAAAAAATGTGAAGGAGCGGAGATAAATGGAGCAGACTAAGAGAGGTCGTTTCATCTTTCGTGAAGAGCAGCTGCATGTCCTTTGGTCTATTTTTTATCTTATTCTTTATAAAATACAGGCAAGGAAAGTTAGTTTAATGTTTCCTGGTCGTAGCCTAATTTAAAACCCGTTCGTCACGCGTGTTTATAAATGTTATTTTGAAGACTTTAAAAGACGCGTACAGTTAATGAACTTTGTTCCTGTCAGCATCGTTTCTCTGGCTCAAGCATCAGATTTTTGTAACAGTGGACATTTTCTATTTAAACACCCTTAATGTTACTAAATCGTGAATTTTAACCCAAAAGATGCGTGCAGTTAACGAAAATTGAGTAATGTAAAGTTAGTGGTGAATTAACAGCTATGCTGAAGATGAAAACTGAAAGTTAGTGTTAAAATAACATTTCTCGGGTGTATATTTTTATTTAGACTCAGGAAAATTGTTATGTAAATTATCGCTTATTTATTCTCTTTTTAACGGAAAAGAAAAACAATTTATTAAAGGCAGTTGTCAGAAAACGTGCTTGTTGTCAGATTCTATTTCCATTAAAAGTGCATTTCCAAGTATAATTTGGAAGTAATTTCTTTCTTGTACATTGGAACAGGCAGCAAACATATTGTCGAATGAATTAATCACTCTGATCAGATCTTACAGGTAACAAGAATATGATCTGAAAATATACAACGAAACTTTCAGTTTCTGAGTATAACGTCTTCGAATATTCCGCTATCGGCTTCAAATGACCTTAAATCTATCGTCGAGGAAAAAAGATACATACATGTCAGGTCGCAACGTCCACGATTAAAAACGGTTATTTTAATGGTCGTACCAATATTTGCCAAACGTACTTATTTCACAAGAAACAATTTCGCTATTCATTGTACGATTGAAATTATATATGTAAATGTATATCTCTAAAAATAACTCGTTGCATAACAACAGCAAAATTTCTCAGTAACTACCCAAGTAAACAGTGACATCTTTTAACAACGACGCTCTTGGTTTAGTGCAGTCTTCATTCATAACACAAAGCGATGCTTTTCATCATACACTGGGAGACAAATTGCATGAGTTAAACTGTAAAACTGAAATAATGATAATGTTGATAATAATAGCGTCTAAAAACGTAATTCGCTGAAAGTTGCGAAAAGTAAACGTTTTTGAGCATACGATCGCCCGCATTGAAACCGTCCAATGTTAACATTACCTTTGAGAGATATTCCTACAATTTTCTACTTACCGTAGTATTCGCGATGTGTGATTTTGAAACGGCCAAGTCGAACATAGCGATGGACATTATAAACCGAGTGAGATATAGAGCTGTAGCCGACGTTTGACATCCTTGACGTGCAGTACACCATAACAAAGGACTTTCTAAAGAATATTCGGGTTCATAAATAGTCATATTGACCGTTTGCAAAACAGGTGCTATTTGGGTTGATAAGGGAAAGTTATTACGATCATACCATGATGCAACTTAAATAAAATTAAAAAAAACGTTTCATTTGCCGGATTCATTAGAGTCTTCAATTTCACATAATCTTATGTATTTTAAGTATCTAGTGTCAAGACAGGTGAAAGGAGGCTTCTAGTCTGAAAAGAGGTATTAAACGCGGGTATAGAATATAAAACACTGGAGCCAATACAAAGGAAAAAAACTTTTAACTGAAAAGCAAATCGACAGTATTTGTTTCTCCAATTAATTTTGCGGCGACTTTGAGATGGAGATTTTATTCTTAGACATTAAACAAATTTACTCGTGTATATTTTCTTTGTTTGGCTGGTTCATTTGGCCACTGTCTTACTGGGTGTTGTAGCGAATGCAACAGTTGTTTAAGAAGCTAAAAAAATACTTTTTTTCTGTTCTGTCTTTTTTCACAGCCCTCCCCCAAAATAGATACAACTCTTCGGCATGAGTCGTTTAACCCGGGATGTGTTTCAATTTTTAGTGGCCGAGTTTCATCACGGTGCCTGGTCATTTCAGGGTAAAATGAGTTTATCCCTTATCGATTTCATCCATTGGCAGGGTAGCGACAGCTGGGCAGTAAAACATGGCCAGATGACAGACAGATAAAGAACTCGTCTCCTATGGTAATGGAAACTTTTGGACCCTGCATATAGAGTAGTTTATTTCATTTCGTGGCGCATTTTGTAACGAATGGATATCAACTGCATGAATAAGGCAACCCCGGCCGATCAGCGTTTGGGTTTTTGTATATCGTGATTTCTTTCCTTGACTGGAGTCGACCGAGCGACAGACGTCAGCTTTCTCTTCTCCTCTCCTTACTTTGTATAACTTATATTCTTGAATGTAAAATTAATTATTTATGGTTTGGAGAAAAAATAAAATGTTAGCCTGTGAAGGTGGCGGTATAGTCCAAGTGCGATGGCAAAATGTTGGCGGCTACGCGGTCTGATAAAATGTGAAAATGTAAAATGTAAAAGAGAAAAGAGAGACCATACTTTTAGCGTATATCTTTGTCACACAATTTAATCTTTTGAACGGAGTGATGGTACAGATGTGCCCACAACGTCTCTTTAAAATGGCCGAGCAAGGAATGATTGATTGGAAGAACTGAAAAATCAAACGAAAGCGGGAAAAGATCGCCAGTAATTCAACGCAGCATGATGCACTTTATAAACACAACTAATTATGCATAGCTTAAGGTCCAAGAAATGCTTCTTGAATGTCTGTTATTTACGCTTAAGAAAAGCTTTTAGCTTTTTCTTGGCTATTCAAGTTAATTGTTGATAATCAATAATGTATGCTTTTCACTCACTTCGTTTCCAATAGCACGGAATACAAAAACTTAGACTCGATTATTCAAACCGCATGACATTGTCGATATTAAAAACGGGGGCGATTGAATCTTTAATTTTACATTGCCTTCAAAATTCCACGTTTGATTAATACCTGAAGGAAAAGATGGGCGAGGGAAAAATACTCAAGAAAGATTTTGATTTAAGGCATTATTTTTTTTTCAGTTTAATTTTGTACAAACATAAATTTTCAAACCATAGCAACAGAGCGACATGCTGAAGTTTTGTTTTGAAAGCTGCTTTACCGAATAATTCGCATTCTTAGAAAACAAAACAAAAGTTATAATAAGAAACGAAATGTCTATTTCCAGTTGACTTGAAAGAATTGTCGCCATTAAAATGGATCTGAACAGTGATGTCTTGTTCCCCCTGACTTTAAATTTCGAGTAGCATATATTTGTAATTTGCTAGCATAGCCCCGAATAAGCTACAATATTTAAATGTAAATTTGTAATCGAACTGCTTATTTTTAAACATTATACTTCCTGCGGTTAGGTGCCATGACTTGAATTTACCATTTTAAAGAAGAGCTGCCAACTAGAAAACTTAACACAGCACTGAACTTCACAGCCCGAGTCGAATCACTTATTTGGATACAAGAGGAGTTCCTACAGCAGAATCTAATACGAAGGGCACACTTTAATTTCGATTTAATTCATGACAGGAAACTGCGGACCCGTCGCGCGAATTTTCGTCCCGGATGAATTAGTTCCCCGCGCTTCATGTTAAGGAGTTAGTTGCTTACCTCTTCAGTGGGAAAAAACTTGAAATTCTCGCTTCTATCTTTGGTGTATACGAAACACTCGTTTTGCACTTGTCAAGACACTTTATGACTCATAATATTGGTTTGTTCATGATGTAAATTAATAATAGACAGAAGTATAAGTAAATCTTATTGGTTGACGACCGTCACGTGATCAATGAAAAGGTTTTGAACGATAACCATTACCGCACGTGCATGAAATGGATTTTTAGTTACTGAAAATTACTGTGTTTTTTGTTCGTTTTTGTTTTTCATTAAATAATTCGCATTCGCTGTCATCCTCAGTGTTCAAGATAATACAGTGAAAGTCTCCCTTTCGTGCGAAAGTGAGGGAAAGCCGTTTAGCCTCCAAAATGTTTTATTTTATAAATATTTATTGTGAGTTTATTTGGAAGCGTGAGATTAAAAATTCATACAATAAACCTGGCACGAATATTGCATGTATTTGTTATTAAAATAACGTGGTTTTAAAACATTTTATTGATCTAAGAGGTGTAAAAAAGTCGTCAGTTAAAAGCAAACATTTTGTAATGAACGGACAGTGTCTTGACGAACCATCATTTAAGTGCTAATAAATCAAGAAATGTCGTGTCCATGACATATTTATTTGCAAACACTGAATAAAATTTATTGCTTAAAATTTTTTTGGCCGGATGACGCTGTCGTGTCCCTTTCTGGAGCGAGGAAGGACACTTGGCCTCGCGTGATCTTTGCTTTCCTGCGTCATCAGCTCGCGCACTTGACTATACAGAAGGGCGGGAACGGCTAGTAGCCCCGGCCCCCGCGGGGGAGGGACTCCCATATAGAAGTGTGCGGGGATGTTCGTTAGGGAAAGGCGGGGTTTTGCCTGAATTTGGTTGAAATTTTAAGAGGTTTAAAGAAGGGATAAAAGAAAGAAAATTATTTTTGGAACATCAACAGACAGTTGATACCCACGTAAGGGCACCCTAGGTTGCTAGTGGACTATTCTGGCGTCCTTCTACTAAGTTTTGAACTTCAAAATCTTTAATATTTCGTATTTCTCTCAATCTTACAAATCCTTTAAGAAAACCTATTTCTTCCCTCCCAAACATACCCCAAAATCACCCAAAAATTTACAAAACACCCCATAACATAGATTCATGAGATGAGCGAAGGGTTTTTGGATTGCTTGAAACGTGAACGAGATATTTTCATAAAACCCATGTTAGGGGCGGAAAAATGGCATTTAGGTAGAGAACAAAACAGTAGGTTTAATGAGCGAAAACAATGCCTCTGCACGTGTGTTTTACATTTTGGTACATTTTACCGTTCCCTGCAAAACAACAACGTCAAATGATCATAGTCAAATTATAGGTTTCAAAGGAGAACATGAATACACAACGGCTCAGTTTCCTTTCTCCATTTGAACTGGAAAGTCATCCCTACAAATTCAGCTCCGGGACAAATCAGTCGCACCTGGGTCACATTAGACAAACTAAACAAATTGGAACAATTGCAAAGTAGTTTAATATAGCGCGAATACTTTTTTCAGGTGACGTTTTCCTTGGCTTTGCCGTCGACGTTGCTTAGTCTAAGTTCCCTATAGACTATTTTGCTAATGTTGTGTTTCCAGTGCATCTTGGGTAGTTCTAGTTTTTTGTGGGGGCAAACGGCCAAAATTAAAATTTCAAATTACCTGCCAAACTGGTCGTTTGCCCCCACAAAGGACTGGAACTACCCAAGATGCACTGGGAACACAACATTAGCAAAATAGTCTATTCTCTTATTCATAACAGCTTGGCCATCTTAGCCGTTAGAGCCTGAGTACGAGAACCAAGTCCTTGTATCCGAAAACTCTGCTGCGGTCACTGTTTACCGATGCACTCAACCTGTGAATAAAAACAGTAAGCGCACCCTTTCCATGATGTTATCTCTGTATCTTAATATGTATACATCACTTTAGACGATAAGTAAGCTACTAAAATGTCGTGTATACTGTTGCAAGTCTTTCATCTGAGACAGATCAATAGGCCATTTGCACGATGGCGTCATTTAACTACAACTACCAGAATTCATTTCGTTTTTCCTTTCTTATTTAAATTTTGTAATACCAGTGCGGTTTATATAACAATGGCCCTAATTTGCACCACAAAACAAAAAACTGAAGGATTCTGGTAGTTGTAGTCATAGGACGTCATCGTGCAAATGGCCTATTGCTATCTCTACTTACGATCCTTCTATCGATTTTTGCAGTTTTAAACGGCAGTTCAGCTCACTCAATGTCGTTCCCAGGGCCTTATCCACATTCAAAATGGCGGTGCGGAGAAACCCCCACACTCCAACACAGACATCCTCCTCCACGTGGAGAAGAAGAGCGTGACGAACCCTAAGCCCGGGAGGGAGGGGGACTCCCATATAAAAATGACGGGGTGCTCGTCGGAAAGTTTCGAAGGTACCAGTGTAGAATCTCATTTGAGGAGCGTGGCTCAAAATGTACTTTTATCCCTAAGATGTACCAAATCTAAAAGTTTCTCTCATATTTGTTCAGCTCGATACCCTTAAAGGTACCGCAATAATTTTAACGGTAGTCATTAGCACCTTAAGCGGTTGAGCTCTAAAAGTATAGGTAAAAACGGCAAACTGATCCTTACGGCAAGGAGAAGAGATTGAGACAGAAGTGAAATAAAAAAACAAACAGTTGAATATATTTGCCCGATATTTCGGTTTGCAAAACAAACCTTCTACAGGGGCTAAAAAACAAAAATGAATACAGATATAAAAGGACCGTTACATATAAAACTTTTGAAATATGACATAACAGAATAACAGAAAATGATTTGCAAGAAAGAAGCTAAATGTCACTAATTAAGTTCATCACGCCATCTCTTTATCTATAAGATGGGCCTCGCGTGCTTTTCTGACTGAGTCGCGGCTGTTGTGGATGAGCTGTAAGGGAATGAGGAGGATGTCGTTGACAGAGTGGCCAGATTGGTTAAAATGTATTGAAACAGTAGTAGGATTGATAAGATGGTGGTGATTGAGGATGAAGCGGCGATGTTCCCCAAAGCGTTCATTCAGTTGGCGTTTGGTTTCCCCAACGTACTGTTTTGCGCATTTCTTACATTCAATTTAGTAGATTAAGTTTTTAGATTTACAATTTAAAGTGCCATTGATATGTCAATGACACTTGCCGTAAGGATCAGTTTGACGTTTTTAAGTCGTGAATACGACTTATTGTGATTACTGGAGAAAAGTCACTCGCTCATCGTAAACTTTATATTAAATTTATATTAAATTGTGGATATGTTACACTTCGGTAATAGCATACATGGAGTCTGAAATGGGAGTAACCCAAGTCCGCCATTACGGCTGTTGTGTTTACGAATGCTCGATGAGCTGAAACGTCGGTTTGGGAAAACGTTGGTGTTCTTTTACTTTTTGTTATTGTTTGGCAAGGATATCTGACATCAATAATGAAGGAAAAGGTAAGTTTGTCCCGTAATTTTTATTTTCGCTAGTAAGATATTGGTACGTGGATCTGCAACATAAGGGAAGTAGTCATAACATGTACAATCTTAAAGGACCCACCTTGCAGGGTAGGAGAAGGTCCGATGGTTGTTTTATATTCACGACTTGGCTCGCAAGGAGCCTTTGATTACCTATACTATTTCAAAATTTTTACTGATCCAGGTCTACGATAGATCCGGCACTCTTCATTAGTTTGTCGCTGTGGTTTTGCCGTTATAACTTATTATAGGCTTTGAGCCCTAAAAGGTTTATGGGTGTCTCCCCGGGAGCCCTGAGGACATCTGCATTGAAGGCTAAGACAAGGCTGCAAAAAAGCTCTTAGAATCTTGGGAAAAATTTTTATGTGAAAATGACGAAATGTCGTCTTTTTCTTGTATTTACAGTCATATGTGCAGCCTTGTCCAGGTTCCTCTCATCTCCGCGCTTTCATTTTGAACGAGGAGAAGGCCTGGGAAAAGATCAACTCTAGTTTCCATTACCCCTCTTCCGTACTCCCTAAGGGCTGAGGCTAAGTGTGTTTCTCATTTGCTTATTACTTCCGCTTTTGGTTTCACTCTTCCCGATCTCGAAAGTTCACCGAGGAACATGACTGAATTCAAGGAGGTGATTCAGTTTGTGTAGCTGGCATCAGTCATCAATCGGATCTGTAGAAGGATCTCACAATAGCTTCGATAACGGTAAGTATAATCAAGTTCTGTTTTATACTTTTTTGGGGGTGTATTTCTCAATGTATTTATTTGCTGTCTTTTCTGAGCAGCGATGGCACGCAGTTACACTAACAAGCGGTTTTTGTGCAAATGTCACGCGTCTGTAATTGTTCAGCGACCATATTAAAACGATTACCGCCGAACTAAGAATGAACACTCATTTACATTATTTCGGCCTAACGACCGATTGATAGTGACGGTATTTCTTTAAAAAATTAATATTTAGGGCTATTCTCCTGACCGATTCTACAGACAGTTTATAGTGTATTACATTTCCATGATGGCAGTCACGGCATTCTTTATATTATAAGCCTTACCGGGTCGTCTCGGTACAATTGAATTAAAGGTATCAAGAAGCATTACTATATGTCTGATATGTCATAAAGGACCATAAAGGAAGAACTCTATGTACATAGAGCCGTCATAAATAGAAAATATGGATGAGATGTTTGCCATAATCCTGATAATCAAAGCCATCTAAACGTGTTACACTCACAGTAATTTCATATTCAACATGCAAGACGCCTTGGAAAACCTACAAAAAAAAGACCAAACACGTCATATCTGCGAAACGGAATTTTTTTATCGAGTGAAAACGCTCCTTGCATTTGTACACAGCACATTCGAAAAATCCTGAAGAGACGGTACGCGGTAGGAATCCTGGTTAAATTCGAAGACCCCTTCGAAAGATCGAGTTTCAAAATCAATCGACGCGGCTGCTTAGAAAAAATTGTTTACTCAGTGGTGATTTCAATTTTGTCAACTACATTGAGCTCCTCGAAGAAAATTGCAGAAACTGAGAAAGTTTCCGTGTTATGCAACTGCGAGTCAGAACCGTGTAAAATTCAGTCTCGAGTGTAAGGGCCTCCAGGATGCCTTGTTTCTTCAATGCCTTTTCGTTTTGACCTGTAAAGTATAGGCCGGTAGCTTGAACTAAAGACATTTCTAAATTTTCGACATACAGTAATCTAATGATTTTAACAGAATGAGGCAACCGTTTCTCAATTACCTCTTTATACATGATTGTAAATACAGGCCTGAAATAGAAATAGCGTGACCCTTCTTGACTTTGACTGAGAAATGTCACATAGTGTGGATTGTCTAATTCAATTTTGTTGTTGATATAAAGGTGGATGAAACTAAACCGTACTGACGTTCATGGCGGTATCAAGTTCCTCTGCACCAGCGCTTTCCGTTGGACAACACACTACACCAGAGTACAGAAACTGGCTTGCTCTTGGTCATGGCTTAACAACTGTGCTCTGTCAAGGTCTTCGCCCATTTATTAACCGAGAGACAGAGGCTTTCTATAAAAAGGTAACGGCAGAAGTTGCAGCTTGGCCTGGAGCTGGACCTTGCACCTGCGTGTATGTCGCCAGAAGGAGACCAAACCAGTTCCACGACATGGGCATCTGTGCCTGGGCTAACGTCCTTCAGGCTCATCACCATGGGAAGAAGCCAAACTGGAAGCAGAGTGATTCCACCAAGTGGACGGATCCAAACCTGGGTCCTTGGGAGATAGCTAAGCTCTTCCTCCCTGATTTGGGAGGACATGCGGTAATAACGAAAGCAGAGGACATGGACATCACTGGACTCTTGAACCTGATGTACTGGTGTGATCAGTTCCGACCCATTTCTCAGGCCTTGATCAAAGATGTTCGTGATATTCGGAACAGTAAGTGGGTGCATGTACCAAAGCTAGAGCTAACCAATGCTGACAAGGCGACTGCGTTTGGTGCAATTGAAAATTTGCTTCAGGATCCTCACTTGACCCACAATCCGGACTCCCAGAAAGCCCTGTGTGAGATCAAGACACTAAAATGTGTATCAGATTTAAACAATTTTCAAGCGCAAGTTCTCACTCAGTATAAAGAGTTAATTGAAAACGATATCTTAAGCCTAAAGAACGAGGTCCAAAAAGAGTCCCGACGTAACCAGGAGCTTCAAAACCAGTTGGAGGAACGTCTACGCAGCATGCAGAAGGCGTTAGAAAACGTTAACAACAAGATAAACGAAGGAAATACCTTTGCGAACCTTGTCGAAAATGGCGCTTTGTTCCTATGCAACAACCTGATGAAGTGTACTCGAGCAATAATAAGGCTGCAGCTAACGCCTTGGCTGATGATCCTTTTGTTGTGCAGTTGTATCACCATTCTCGATCCGAGATCATACAAAGATGGTAAGTAGAAATGGATCTTCAAACTATACTTTTATCTTATGATTATTCATCAGCGTTAAGATAAATGGTAAGATGGTATAATATATAATATAAGAAAGTTCTTTATACAGGTGGCCTATGTCACTACAAGTGGTTTTCAATAGGGCACTGTACAAAAATTGAAAAATAAAAAAGCTAAAATACTAAAAATACAATAAACATGAAATAAAACTAATTGAATAGGAATATTAAACACCTAAGAAGACTGGAATCGAAAGAACGATACTACTATTAAAATTTAAACCTGTTAAATTTTAATAGTTAAACCTGTTAAACCTGGTACATAGACATTTATCGACCTCCCAAAGTTAACATCCTGAAATTTTTTGAACAGCACTAAACAAAAGTGTGATTTTTGTTTATATACCAATGGGTCGTAAAAACTATTTCGTCCAGTTTATACTTTATATACTGATCGAATGCATAAATGGCAGGAGATATTTCTTTTCTCAAATCCATATATAGTTTTTAACTTTCCTTAAAGCTGAGTACAGAATAGAGGATAGAGAGCTTTGTAGTACTTTGTGGAAGCTCTACATTACTACATGGACCACGTGCCTCCTTTAATAGGCAGTACGGACCGGTCATAAGTGAGTTCGTCCCATTTTATGTCAACAATTTATGTTTTCTCTTCATCTTTGCAGGATGCCCAACGGAAGACGCTAGCGTGCCATTCGAAACCAAAGATATCAACATGTCAGAATACTTGAACACAGCCCGAGCCGAGAACTTTATTGGTCGTCAGTGGCTATATAGAGAGATTGAAGATACATTTAAAGATGGTGGCATCGCTGGGGTACTAATAATAGGAAATCCGGGCGCCGGTAAATCTGCCCTTGCCTCTCAACTGATTTGTTCTCGCACATCTAGTTCTAAAATTCATGCTCATATTCTAGGATACCACTTGTGTAAGTACTCTGACAAAATTACACAAATGGCAGGAAGGTTTGTTCGAAATTTGGCGGAGATGATAGCTCGTAGGCTACCCGAATATGGTAATCTCGTTTCCAACAGTACTTCCATTCAACGCTCATTTGATCTGGACTGCATCCATTTTCAAGATCCTGTAGGTTGTTTTGAGCAAACAATCATTACTCCATTGAGAAACCTGGAATATCAACCAAGTGAAAATTGGTTTATCGTACTGGATGCCTTGGATGAATGTCTTGCACAAGGTGACACAAGTCATAGCATTGTTTATCTGCTGAACAACAAGATTGATCGTTTTCCACCGTGGTTAAAGCTCATTATGACTTCACGAAATGAGTCTGATGCTTTCCTGTATTCAAGCAAAGTAAAGAATTTAATCATTGATCCTGAAGATTCAAGAAACCTTGATGATATCGAGCTCTTCCTGACTACAAGACTATATCAAAAAAGTCCTCTGTTGTACCGTATAACTTCGTGGTTCGGAGATGACAGTGTTGACAGTACAACAAAATTGATTACCGAGGTACTTAATAAAAGTCAAGGAAACTTCCTCTTTGTCAAAGAAGTACTTCACCATTGGCAACTCTCAAAGCAAGAATTAGGCGATGCGTATGCCTTGCCAAAGACTTTAGGAGATCTGTATCACAGGTACTTCGAAAGACTTTATCCGGATCACGCTAGAAAAGGGAGCTTTAGGTCTGCTAGGCACGTTTTGGAAATACTAGTTTCGACGTTTGAACCATTAACACAAAAAGAGATCTTTGAAGTTCTTAGACTGAAAGAAAAGAATCTAGATGAAGAATACGATTTCAAGAATATATTAAGAGAACTAGGTCACTTTCTGAAATATGGAGAAAACAATATAGTTACACTATATCACTTGTCGTTAACTGAGTGGCTTACAAGTGAGGGCAACGAGAAGTTTTTTGTGGGTAAAAAGAAAGGGCACGAAATACTATGTGATTACTACTTCAGTCTCATTAGGGACGGATCAGACAACAGTACGCAGTCGAAATACATTCTAACTTTAGTAAAACATATTGCTTTTGGTGGTTTGATAAAAGCCTATGTTCAAGAATTTATCAATTTGCCATCACAGACAATCAATTCGTCAGATCCGCATAGTAACAGGACTCTACTACATCTTGCAGCAACTATCAACAGTACAGATGTATTAGAACTGCTATTATGGCATTTTAGTTGTATCGATTGCGTTGATGACCATGGAAAAACACCCGCGTTTTTGGCAGCAGAGCATGGACTTGTGGACAATCTGGCATTGTTGGTCAAAAAAGGAGCCAACGTAAACCGAAAAACAAAGTCGATCGTTGCATTTCACAAAGCCAAGGTCATTGCATACTTAAACCATGTCATAAAATATTCCCAGTACTTATCAAATGATTTTCACTATTATCCCATAGACATGCCTGTCGTTCAATCCAAATCAAAATTCTTTGATGCCTCAATGCTTCACGCAGCAGCCCAAGGAGGGCACATAAGCGTTGTTCGTTATCTTCTTGATAATAATGCTCGCATCTCGACTCTGAATGGTGTTCATCTGACCGCTATCCAGTTAGCCGCTGAAAACGGACATCTTGACGTTGTTAAAACTCTGCACGCGGCAGGTGCAGTTGCTGATCAAACTGCTCTTCATCACGCAGCAGCAAATAATAGGCTAGAAGTAGTGAACTTTCTTTTAGATATTGGTGTCAAAGATAAATGTTTGCGATGTGATGGCTCTTTCTACTGGTTGAAAGGGAAACGCCGATTAACAAGCAATTCTCTCGTTCTTTCTCCTCCTTTCAAGGAAGCCTGTTCTCATATAAACATAATAGATAATGACGTTGTCAAGATGTGCATCGACTTGGAGAAAAAATGGCCGGACGAAACCAGCGAATTGTTTGATGACAAACATTTGATTTTATGTCATTCTGCACTTCATGCTGCAGTTGCTTCAGGACACGACAAGGTTGTTACTCGTCTTCTTTCTGAAGAATATAATGCGCTGAATTGCCATGATTATACAGGGAGAAATCCACTTCATGAAGCCGTTCGGAACAATAACACAAAAATAGTTGATCTTTTGCTTCAAAAACAACCGCACATGATACAACACAAATGCAAATACTGGCAAGAAATCGACATGACAGTGCTTAAGTTTGAGGAATTAGCTGATTACCTTTCAGATATCTGTCATTGTGGATACACACCTCTCCACCTTGCAGCACGGTATGGCAATCAAAAGTTGGCAATATTGCTTATATTGAAAGGGGCTCGGCTTGATGACCGGGATTGCAGTGGAGCTACACCCATTCATGTGGCTGCTTGTCTCAATCAGGCTGGTTTAATTCATATATTTACTCATCCAAATGTTGGGGGCGATATCAACGGTAAAGCTCTGAATGGGTCTACCCCCCTTCACAGCGCTGCGGTGTGTGGGGCTGTCGAGGTCATTGATTTCATGCTTTACATGAGGGCAAACCTGACGGCTGTTGATGATTATGGCCTAACACCACTGCACTACTCAATTTATAACATGACAATCAGTCTGCTTAATCAAATACTACCTCAAAGGGGTCATTTGTCTCGCTTCTTTAAATATAATAAAGACATTAGGAGTGTGGACGGCTTACATTGGTTAGACACTCTTCTCAAGTTCGTGTTTAGAGGTTCCAATATCGATGCAGTTGATATTCATGGGTGGACACCATTACACATTGCTGCTCACAATGGTTTAGCTGATGCTGTCAACGTTCTTCTGCTTAGGAACGCATCGCTGGAAAAGAAAGACAAACACGGCAAAACACCACTGGAAGTGGCGTTTGAAAATGCGCCGATCGAACCAGAACCGATCGAACCTCAGTCAGCAACCAAAATAGAAGACTTACGCAAAGATTTACATGGTCATGAGATGGTCATTTTTCTTCTTCTGCATTATGGTGCCTCGTTTGGGGAGTGCAAGAATTCAGGAAGTAACTTGCTTCACAGGGCAATTATAAACCAACAGCATAATATCGTCCATCTCCTTCTACTAAAGGGAGCCAGTTTAACATGTAAAGACAGTCTTGGACGAACACCTCTTGTTACGTACCTTCACAATGGCGGGCATTGGATGGACGTGTTCCTCCGTAATTTTACTGCATCTGTTCCTATCGAATGTGGAAAGCCTTTTAACTCTTCAGTGTTACACCTTTTAAGTTATCGCCCTCCGACTGTTTCAGAGGATAATTTTTTCTACTCATCGAAATGCAGTGAACTTGATGACCCAGTGTGTAAAGTAAAGAATGGTCCCCTTGCTGAAGCTATTGAAAGTCACCCAAGAAGACAAAGCATAGTAAATTTCTGCTTGGACGCTGAGGGATTTACACCGCTACACAGAGCAGCACAAGGAGCCAATTTAGTAGCAATTCGTTATCTTCTTGAAAATGGTGCAAATGATTCTATTTTAAGCCCACATGGACACGACGCCCTAACATTGGCTGTTCTTCATGCTGGGAGGACTGCATTGTTGCGATGGTGGCAAATGTTTTATGAACCGAATAAACATTTTTTTGATGTAACACGGGCCGAAGAAGTGGCAATTGAACTTCTCCACCACGCAATGAAAATTCGTGGATACCGAATCAGATGCGACTCCAGCAAACCAGAACTGACTTTATATCATTTAGCAGCCTCTCGCGGTCTAGTAAAGTTCATAGAAGTCATATTCAACGAAAGTGCTCTGCACCAATTAGATGTGGAATGCTCCAATTTGGACGGAATAACACCAATGTACTTGGCAAAACATTTCGAAAGTAGCATTGAAAGTGCCTTCTCAGGCTTTAATCCTTGGAATCAAGTCATTCAGATAATTAAAAGTCATGGAGGTAAGATGCGATATCCAAAGCAGTATGCTGAATATAATTTAATATACAACGGTGTATATGGCTGGATCCCAAACGAGTTTACATTAATAGATTTGAGAGCAGACATACTCCACTTTATCAAGTCGCTTTTGACAACATATGAAAAAAGTGAGAACAAGTCGTTTCGTTGTTCTTTCAATCCCAATCTTGATTTAGATCATGAAAAATATTATTATTGGAAAATATTGAGGATTTGGGAACAGATCGATAACCCATTTATACGGAAGCTTTTAGACCAAGATCATTCGGGGTCCCGAGGAGGCATAAAACAGTGTTCACGGGAAGAGGAACTATTTCGAAAAGACATGAAACGGTGTTCACGACATGTGGAACAATTTCGTCGATACCTCTCAAGAATTTTGTGGCATAGACAGACGTATCCGAAAAATATCGCCAAGACTAGGAAATGGGAAATCTTTAATGAGGTACAACGAAATTGGCTTCAGAAAGAACTTCTTAATTTAATGAAGATGCGACACACGGAAGTCTTTCGAATCTTTGCTTGTGCTAAATCGTTATCTTCCAGACTTAAACCACTTTTACATTTCGATAACGGGCCATTGACATCTCTCATTCGGCAATATAAGAAAAGCCATTCCTATATAAATTACCTTGATTCAATTTGCCTAGACTTACAATTTATCTTCGATGAATATTTAGTACACATGAAAAGAAATCAAATGCCTTCCGAATTCAAATTTAGAGAAAACGAATTTTTCAGTCGTTTTGGTTTTGTCCGTGAGCGAATAAAAATAATCAGATATCGTGGCAGCTTCATCGTTGAGTGGCCACTAGAATTTTTTTTGAAACGCTCCCTCGGTTTCTTTCGTGGATACGATTATCTCAAGACTCTCCATATAGGAATTGAGCCACGTACCTACGTCCCACTTTACACCGATAAACAGCAAGAGTTTATCGAGGAACTTCATAGGAAAAGACTATGGTGATATTCTAGTAGTGTCATGGCCAATTCAGAGACGTTTTGATAGACAGCAACCCACTGAGCCATAGAAGACATGGAGTCTAGATGAGTCACTCTGTTTATGGATGTCGACTTCAGCGATTGATCAGCGTCTCTTAGAAACATCTTGCCTAGTTTCGGTACGGCTTCTTTACAGGCCTTCACGGTCATGTATTTTGGTGAGGTATCCGAGACGCGCTGCTGGATTCTTCCCTCGGACCACGTGACCCAAAACGCATGACCGCGGCGAAGTAATGAGGCCTAGGTACTAAGTAAAGAAACATCTATTCTTAAGGCATGTCAATGCTTTGTTCTTTCTGCATGAAGTGTTGACAATAGCCCGTGGATTAAAATTGGCAAAATTACCATAAATATATATTTTTTGCATTCGTGTTTGCTCGGGAAGCCTTCGGAAGCGTAAAAACAAGCAATTTTGTGTCCAAGAATTCAGCGCGGATAGAGAATTTCATGAGTTGACACTGCAGGGAGGTAAACTAGGTGTATTGTAGATTGTCATATCTGACTCAAAATTTTTAAATAGGCTTTCAAAGGGAAGATATGAGGCTTCAAATTCTAACATGGACAATTTTACTCCTTTAAAAGCTAATAACTTTTAATTAAAGTCGAAATAAAAAAATCGGAGTCAGATATGACACAATAGACGTTTTGACGGATCAGTGAGTGGTGAAATTAACTTGCTTTGTGTTCTTCGCGAGGAGCAAACTTGGACACAAAACCACGTTTAAAAAAAACAACTCTGGTGGCTTACAGCATTGACGCAAAGCGCGATCCCTTGAATAGAAAACAGTCCTTATGCACTTCCGTTATTCGCCAATATCTCTGTTAAATTTTAGCGAAATCGGCTTTCAAACGTTCACGATATAATGTTTTTCAAAGTGACACCCCTGCTAAAATTTTGCCTTATGAATTTATTCATGGACAGGTATCCCCCGCGACCTTAACGTTTGTGCGCTCTGTTATTTGGCTTTACTATCCCAGGATCCTCTTAGTGGAAAACAAGCATCCCCTAAACAAAGTTATGGATTCCACGGACATTTTTTCATCCTCAATAAGATTATTCACTTTTTTAATATAGACAAAACGCAGATTTTAACAATCACTGAAAAAATAAAAATACAAAGCCTAATAATATCTTACAGCAAGAGACTATAAATCTTGCTTACTGTTACAAGATGTAAATTCTAGATTTTGGTTTTTGTAATTTACATCAAGCAATGTTACAATTCTATAAATCAGAATTAGAATTTAACATTTTAAAATAGAATATGTAATTATACCTAGTAATATAGAAAAACATTTAATGTTTTTGTTACTGTCTCCAGTTAGAAGGCCAGTTGTGACCAGGAATTAGTAGTTTTCTGTCACTTAAATAAAGTTATTGATTGATTGATTGATTGATTGATTTGACAGTGCTTTTTTGAAACTTTCCGATGGCTTTCATGACTGGCCAATCAAAATACAAGTGTTGGAGTCGTGCATTTTGATTGGCTATTTGAAACAATAGCAGCCAGAAATTTTTAAAAGATGTCAAAAACTTAAAAATAAACTGTCGAGCGTAAACGGTACGGAAAGCAACACTATAAGCTTAGCAACGTCATCGGCTTCATATCATACATAGACCTAACTGAAACAAAGGCTCTGGTCATAACAATATGCGATAATATATGGGATAATATGTGTGCTCGAATGCTTACCAAAGGCTAAGTTTCCTGCTTGTGTTTAAAATTGAGTGTTGGACACCTTTGAATGCACCAAAGGCTTTAGAAAGTTATATTTCTGTTTCGTTTGATGATTTAATGCCGTTTAAGGGGATATTTGTATCAGCTACCAATTTTCGATCCGTTCAGATGCCTCAGCTGAAAATTCAACAGGTCGAAAGTATTACAGTGAAACCTGTATTAAGCGGACACCCTCGGGACCCTCGCTAGCGTCCGCTTAACAGAGAGGTCCGCTGAATACAGGTTCGTTTTACAGTAAATATGGGAAGAAAATTTGGGGACCCAAGCAGCTGGTGTCCGCTTAAGAGAGGGTGTCCTCTTAATAGAGGGTGTCCGGTTAATAGAGAGTGTCCGCTTAATAGAGGGTGTCCGCTTAATAGAGGGTGTCCGCTTAATAGAGGGTGTCTGCTTAATAGTGGGTGTCCACTTAATACAGGGTGTCCACTTAATAGAGGGTGTCTGCTTAATAGAGGGTGTCTGCTTAATAGAGGGTGTCCGCTTAATAGAGGGTGTCTGCTTGATAGAGTGTAACCGCTTGATAGAGGGTGTCTGCTTGATAGAGGGTGTCCGCTTAATAGATGGTGTCCGCTTAATAGAGGGTGCCCGCTTGATAGACCGTGTCCGCTTAACAGAGGGTGTCCGCTAAATAGAGGGTGTCTGCTTAATAGAGGGTGTCGGCCTAATAGAGGGTGTCCGCTTAATAGAGGGTGTCCGCTTAATAGAGGGTGTCCGCTTAATAGAGGGTGTCCGCTTAATACAGGTTTCACTGTAGGAACAAAATCCTTTTCTAAAAAGTTAGCTCAAGTATGATGTCCAAGAATGTTTTACAGGAGCTATTTGGCTCCCGAAATGTTTACGGTAGCTGGACTTTCAGAGAACACAAATTGAATCTTTCATCCCCTCGTAAATGTCAGGAGTAGTTTTTATTGGGTCCGAAAACTTCAGTTTACATTTCCAGTTTTAGAACCGGCGTAACTTTTCATCTAATTGTAAATGGAAAATCTGAGGGCGGAGTGAGCATCCCACTGAAACAGATATTTGGTGAAACAAGTAGTTTGTGTGCCCCTAAGAGGTACACACGACGCGTAAATAAAACGTACGGGTTGTTGCAGGATCTCTAATGTAGAGATCCGCACACCACAAGGCACTGGAAGTGGGCTGGCAGTACTGAGGTGACATTGCACCAAATGCGCAGATTTATTAGACAATATTTCTACTAACAAAATTAGTTTTCTTCAGAGCTAGGGCCTGGGCTAAACTAAAAGAAAGTTTTGACTTAGCAAATTCAAGGAGCCGTCACAGTGTTTTCTTTCACTATCGCCCTGCCAATGAGAAGACTAATTATATTAGTCGAAATATTGGCCATTAAGTCTAACCATTTGGCGTAGTGCCAGATCTTGCATTTACAATTATGAGTCCTATAACGTTAAGCAATACAGTCGAACGCCGGACCCCGTACTTACGCGTACTGTCCGTATTAACACGGCAGGATCCGTGGCGGATCAAGGGAAGGGACCCGAGGGACCCGGGCCACCCTTTTATACACCCCTCTTATCATGCCATAAAATAGGGCCCGAGGGACCAAACGTTTTTCATTCTCTAACATTTCCATCTTCCCCCCCCCCCCCCCCCCCACCCCTTATTCGTTCTTGCTCTAATCGGCCACTCCATCCTTCAGAAGTGTCAGGCACGCAGAGCTGGTCATGTTTGCCGCATGTCGGACGACCGTCTCCCAAAATAGCTCCTCTGCGGTGAGCTCACTAATGGTAAAACGTCTACCGCGTAAATCCTGCTCAGTCAGCACTTCATCAACCTCTGCTGACCTCGTGTTTCACATGTGGCAAACACTTTCGTGCCCGGATTGGTCTCTTCGGCCACCTCCGGACTCACAGAACGTTAGTCAACGGCGTCGAGAGAGAGGTCTTGGTCATCATGTTATCGATAGACGAACGGACAATCGGCCACTAGAGGAAACCTGAGGGAAAACACTTCTCTGTTGACTGAGCTTTCCTACAAATAAATTTTGGATGAGTTTAGATTCGAATAATTGTACTTCTGTTTTGACAGATACCCCGGGACATTTGCACAGCTTTTTTGTCCCCTCGAAGGGGCATTTGCCGATGTTTTTCACGAAATGCTAATGCCCGTGGGGGTTGTCCCGCGGGGGACATGGGCACTGCTGGAAAGACGTTTATGCACAATTAAATTACTATTCAAATGACTTTGAATAATGAAAACTTAAAGCTCAATAGCTGGATGCTATTGATCAAGAGCAGTTTGCACGTCGGCCATGTTGGGGGTAAAAAAAAACAAACAATGGAAATCGTTTGCATAAAAATAGCATTTTATTTTCAAATGATGACAATTTCATTACTCTGACCCCCAACATGGCCGATGTGCAAACCACCAATATTCATAAACTGATTTGATCATTCAAAACATTATTTGTATTGGCGAAAATTGATTTTTTTATGTGCCGAGTGGCACTGGAAGTTATGCAAATATCGCCTGGCGATTGCTTTGCTTGACTCTCCCTCTCATCGACTACAAGTAAGCCTGTTCTAGGTTCACAAATTTATCGTGTGAGGTGACAACAAACTCATCAGGCGGACACCTCTCCAAGGAGAGAAGCTAAAGCGGTCTAAAGCAGGTCCCAAGGATGCCCACAGTAGAGAGTCATTGTACTATTTTTGTCTTACAATATCCCGTTCCTTTAAATCCACAACTCTTTCAAAATTTCAGAAGTTTTTGGAATATAGAGCATCCGAAAATTGACTGCTGATTGGCTGAGTTGGTGTGACCCTAATCTAATAAAAACTTAATACCATATTATATGCAGTTAATAGGTAGCTCACTCTACCTTCTGCCCGTCAAAAGTGGCGGCGCGAAAGAACTCCTGGACCAGGCTGCAAAACAATCCAAGAAATTTGGGGTATGAAAATTGATGAAATGTCGTCTTTGTGCCGATTTGCAGTCATATTTGCACTCTTACCCAGGGGTTTCTGTGCGCTGCCACTTTGAACGGGCAGAACACCCTAAGATAACTCTAGTTTCCAGTACCCCTCTACTGATAGTAACTCCCTGAAGACTGAGGCTGAATGTGACCCTCATTTGCATATCATTTCCGCTTTTGGTTTGCCCAGATTTCTTGTGGGCTCTATCAGAAGGATCGATAACGTTTCCCGAGAACGGTTCGTATCTGTTTTATACTTTTGACGTTTTGTCTTCGTGTATTTCTCCTTTGTTTGATTAGCAGTGATATGGACTCAATTTTACTTTTTTAGCATTTTAAAGTCCATTTCAGACGTCGTGAAACTGCGGTGTCGTCCTGATTTCATAAATTGGAAATACATTGGAATATATTTTACAAGCTACAACCACCGGTAAGTGTTGTGTTTCGACTGAATTGAATTCGACGTCTTAAAGCAAGTCGAGCTGAAGTCGTGTTACTGTCGAGCCAGCCCAATAGCACAGCATTGAGCACACTGCAGCAGCACGACATTTGAAATAAGCCTACAACGCTCAACGACCGTGAACTCTGAACGCCAAAAGCAGAATTAACGCTCGTTTGCATTATTTAGGTCTCAGCACTGTTTGATAGTATTCTTCCACAGTTAAAACAATATTTAGGGCAAATCGCACCGACTTGTTAGTGACAGTTATCAATTACAAGTTCTGAAGCATATCTGCCCAGCCGTATCGTCTGCACGGTAAAGTAAAAATATACCTCTTTGCAGGTAAAGCCCATGTCTAAAAAGAAAAAAGGAATTTGCCATAGCTCATCTATACGTATTAAACTCAGAGAAGGTCATTTGTCAATAACAGGCAAGGCGCCTTCGAAATCTAAACGGACGAAACATAACATCTTTTGAATTTTGCATTATTTATCCTTAGAGCGGTTTATTGAAACGGATAATGAAATCAAATTTTGAATAGACCTTGTCTCAGTTTTTCCAAATTTTTATATTGGCCTGACAGCAAAAATCCATCGACACGGCTGGAAAAAGCATCTCAAAATTAGCAAAGTGGCCGGTAGGTGAGAAATTTGCCCGCGCGATACAACGTCTGTGAAATTTGCCGACTTTGCGAGCTATATCTCCACCATTTTAAGATATCGCTTTTAAACTCGGCCACTTTGCTAATTTTGAGATGCTTTTTCCAGCAGTGTCGTTGGATTTTTGCTGTCAGCCCAATATAAAAGTTTGGAAAAACCGTGACAAGGTCTATTATGAATTCACAATTCACTCTCGGCAGGAACGCTTGACCGATTTTGACAGTAAATGCTTCTTTTTTTCTAAAGTTTTCAAAAGAGAAACAGCGGGGCGGCCAACAATGTACGTAAGTCTATTTTTGTGATTGCATATCGATGCTAACAAGGACAATCAAACGAAACAATTTGGGAAAACCCTGAAAGAAAAAGAAAGAAACAAATCGATGTTTTGAAATTTCTTTTGTTTTACAAAAGTATCTTTAGCATCTATTTTTTTGCTGAAAAGTTTGTACACTGGGACAAAACAATTGAGAATTGGGTTAAATGATAATAACTTTTAAATGCTATACCTAAATTCCATTAAAAACAGGCGGCAACATAACAAACAAGAAAATTTTACACATGCAAAATTTTTAAAATATCCCAGTGTTTACATTAAGACCATGAAAAAGGCGGGAAAGTGCGGGCGTCTGATAGCTTTTCGCGCCAAAAATTCGCCCTGGTTGTGCAATGTTTATATTTCTTATTTATCAGTAAATTGATTGATTTTACCTAAAAAATAAAACATGGTTCTCAACTAGGTTACAGTTATCACGAAATGCCTTTTAAAAAGGTAGATTTAAACAATCCTTTTTACGAACAAACGTAGTTCCAAAAGATCATCTTTTGGAACTACGTTTGTTCGTAAAAAGGATTGTTTAAATCTAGTTGATCCTTGAACAGAGGAAAAAGCAGAGAAAAAACAATATTCGCGACAATAAATCATGAAGAAAAAAGTCAGTCTTGAACGTATAGCAGTAAGCGGTGCGCTTGCAGAAACTTGAGTCTAATAATACGATAAAAATATTGGAAAAGGATGGAAAAGGCTTTCTTACGACGGGTAATACGTGTACATGAACCCTTTGAAAAAAGTATCGTGAGAAAAGCAATAGCAAAATCCACAAAGACCCTCGTTCCAGCGCCGCATTTTTTGTTTGCCAACTGTTTACACTGAATGGACGTTAATGTAGAAATTAGTTCAATTCACTCATGCACAGTCAATTGCGACACCTATCAAAACACTGAGTCGAAGAACGATTTTCGTTGCAGGTTTCAAATAAATTCTGCAGTGAAGCGCCATCGACAACCTCATCAGTTGTAAAAAACCGAGAACCGATGCGGTCGCACGCGTTTTCCCACCTTTTTTCTGGTCTTAACGTTGTCACTCAAGTATTTTAAAAATGTTCCTTGTGTGAAATTATATTGTCTTTTTATGTTGCCGTTTTCAATGGAATTTAGATAAAGCATTTTAAAATTATTACCATTTAACCCAATCCTCAGTTGTTTTGTCCAATGTACTATCTATCTTAACTTTGATTTGCAACGGTAATTAAATATAGGTTTAATCAATCAAACACGGTTGAACAAGGTGGCGGTAACGTCGACTTTATTTTCAGACCCACGTTAAAAAATAGAATAAATTTAATCCAATACAAATAAATACGAGATATTGTTCTTGCGATTCGAGAAAAAGCTCTTAATTGGAACTTTTTCGGCACAAAGTTGAGGTATCAGGTCCCTTTGAAATGTTACTTTTACCTTCAAAGTATTCCTTGTGTGGTCTGTCTAAAACAATGTTTTTATTGTTTGTCTGAAGTTGGATAACACTAAACCTTACAGACATTCATGGTGGTATCAAGTTCCTCTGCACCAGCGCTTTCCGTTGGACAGCACACTACACCAGAGTACAGAAACTGGCTTGCTCTTGGTCATGGCTTAACAACTGTGCTCTGTCAAGGTCTTCGCCCATTTATTAACCGAGAGACAGAGGCATTCTATAAAAAGGTAACGGCAGAAGTTGCAGCTTGGCCTGGAGCTGGACCTTGCACCTGCGTGTATGTCGCCAGAAGGAGACCAAACCAGTTCCACGACATGCGCACCTGTTCATGGGCTAACATCCTTCAGGCTCATCACCATGGGAACAAACCAAACTGGAAGCAGAGTGATTCCACCAAGTGGACGGATCCAAACCTGGGTCCTTGGGAGATAGCTAAGCTCTTCCTCTCTGATTTGGGAGGACATGCGGTAATAACGAAAGCAGAGAACATGGACATCACTGGAATCTTGAACCTGATGTACTGGTGTGACCAGTTCCGACCCATTCCTCAGGCTTTGATCAAAGATGTTCGTGATATTCGGAACAGCAAGTGGGTGCATGTACCAAAGCTAGAGCTCTCCGATGCTGACAAGGCGACTGCTTTTGGTGCAATTGAAAATATGCTTCAGGATCCTCACTTGTCCCACGATCCGGACGCCCTGAAAGCCCTGCGAGAGGTCAAGACACTCAAATGTGTATCAGACGTCAACAATTTTCAAGCCCAAGTTCTTATTCAATATAAAAAGATGGCTGAAAAAGATATTTTGGGGCTTAAGAGAGATCTCAAAAAACTTAAAAAAAAATCCACCCGTAGCCAGAAACTTCGAAACCGGTTGGCGGGGCATCTACGCAATATGCAGGAGTCATTAGAAAATACTAAAAAAAAACTCGAAAAACTCGAAAAAGAGTCCAGACGTAACCAGAAACTTCCAAACCGGCTGGAGGAGCGTTTACGCAACATGCAGGAGTCATTTGAAAACGTAAACAACAAGATAACAGCTGGAATTACCTTTTCAAAGTTCGTCAGAAATGGTGCTCTGTTTCTGTGCAGCAACCTGATCAAGTGTACTCAAGCAGTAACAAGGCTGCTAACCCCTTGGCTGATGATCCTTTTGTTGTGCAGTTGTATCACCATTCTTGATCCTAGGTCATACAAAGATGGTAAGTAGAAATGGATTTTCAAACTATACTTTTATCTTAGGAATATTCATCAGTGTTAAGGTAATGGTAAAACGGTACATAGATATTTATCGACCTGCCAAGGTAAACATCCTGAAGCTTTTTGATCACCAATTAAGAATAGTGTGATTTTTTATATAACAAACCAGTGAATAGCAAACGGCAAAAAGCTCAGATTGTTCGTAAAAACTATTCAGTCCAGTTTATACTTTATACACTGATCGGATGCATAAATAGCAGGAGGCATTCCTCTTCTCTAGTCCATATATAGTTTTTCACTTTCGAAACAGCTGAATACAGAATAGAGGATCGGAATCAATGTGGTACTTTGTGGAAGCTCTACATGGACCACGTGCCTCTTAAGGTAGTACGAGCCGGTCATGAGCGAGTTCGTCCCATTTTATGTCAACAATTTATGTTTACTCTTTATCTTTGCAGGATGCCCTGCAGAAGACGCTAGCGTGCCATTCGAAACCAAAGACATCAACATGTCAGAATACTTGAACACAGCCCGAGCCGAGAACTTTATCGGTCGTCAGTGGCTTTATAGAGAGATAGAAGATACATTTAAAGGTAGTGACGTTGCTGGGGTACTAATAATAGGAAATCCGGGTACCGGTAAATCTGCCCTTGCCTCTCAGCTGATTTGTTCTCGGACGACAAGTTCTAAAATTCATGCTCATATTCTAGGATACCACTTGTGTAAGCACTCTGACAAAAATACACAAATGGCAGGAAAGTTTGTTCGAAATTTAGCGGAGATGATAGCCCGCAGGCTGCCCGAATATGGTCATCTCGTTTCCAACAGTTCCTACATTCAACGCTCCTTTGATGCCGACTGCATCCAGTCTGAAGATCCTGTAGGTTGTTTTGAGCAAACAATCATTACTCCATTGAGAAACCTGGAATATAAACCAAGTGAAAATTGGTTTATCGTATTAGATGCCTTGGATGAATGTCTTGCACAAGTTGACAAAAGCCATAGCATTGTTTATCTGCTGAACAACAAGATTGATCGGTTTCCACCGTGGTTAAAACTCATTATGACTTCACGAAATGAATCAGATGCTTACCTGTATTCAAGCAAAGTAAAGCATTTAGTTATTGATCCAGAAAATTCAAGAAACCTTGATGATATCGAGCTCTTCGTGACAACACGACTATATCAAAAAAGTCCTCTGTTGTACCGTATAACGTCGTGGTTCGGAGATGACAGTGTTGAACTTACAACAAAATTGATCACCGAGTTACTTAATAAAAGTCAAGGAAACTTCCTCTTTGTCAAAGAAGTACTTCACCATTGGGAACTCTCAAGACACGAATTAAGTGACGCGTATGCCTTGCCAAAGACTTTAGGAGATCTGTATCACAGGTACTTCGAAAGACTTTATCCGGATAACGCTAGAAAAGGGAGCTTTAGGTCTGCTAGGCACGTTTTGGAATTACTAGTTTCGACGTTTGAACCATTAACACAAAAAGAGATCTTTGAAGTTCTTAGACTGAAAGAAAAGAACCTAGATGAAGTATACGATTTCAAGAATAGATTAAGAGAACTAGGTCACTTTCTGAAATATGGAGAAAACAATATAGTTACACTATATCACTTGTCGTTAACTGAGTGGCTTACAAGTGAGGGCAACGAGAAGTTTTTTGTGAGTAAAAAGAAAGGGCACGAAATATTATGTGATTACTACTTCAGTCTCATTAGGGACGGAGATAACAGTACGCAGTCGAAATACATTCTAACTTTAGCAAAACATATTGCTTTTGGTGGTTTGATAAAAGCCTATGTTCAAGAATTTATCAATTTGCCTTCACAGACAATAAATTCGTCAGATCCGTATAGTAACAGGACTCTACTGCATCTTGCAGCAACTATCAACAGTACAGATGTATTAGAATTGCTATTAAGACATTTTAGTTGTATCGATTGCGTTGATAACCGTGGAGTGACACCCGCGTTTTTGGCGGCAAAGCATGGACTTGTAGACAATCTGGCATTGTTGGTCAAAAAAGGAGCCAACGTAAACCGAAAAACAAAGTCGTTTGTTGCATTTTACAAAGCCAAGGTAAGAGCCGAAAATGATCCCTACATTTCTTATCACTACATAGACATGCCTGACGTTGAATTCAAATCGATGTTATTTGATGCCTCAATGCTTCACGCAGCAGCCCAAGGAGGGCACATAAGCGTTGTTCGCTATCTTCTTGGTAATGGTGCTCGCATCTCGACCCTGAATGGTTTTCATCTGACCGCAATCCAGTTAGCCGCTGAAAACGGACATCTTAAAGTTGTTAAAACTCTGCATGAGGCAGGTGCAGTTGCAGATCAAACCGCTCTTCATCACGCAGCAGCAAATAATAGGCTAGAAATAGTGAACTTTCTTTTAGACATTGGAGTCAAAGATGAATGTTTGCGATGTGATGGCTCTTTCTACTGGTTGAAAGAAAAACGCCGATTACCAAGCAGTTCATTCCGTCTTTCGCTTCGTTTGGACGATACCACGAGCGAATTGCATGATGACAAACATTTAATATTATGTCATTCTGCACTTCATGCTGCTGTTACTTCAGGACATGACAAGGTTGTTACTCGTCTTCTTTGTGAAGAACATAATGCACTGAATTGCTCTGATTATTCGGGAAGAACTCCACTTCATGAAGCCGTTCGAAAAGATAACACAAAAAATGGTTGATATTTTGCTTGAAAAACAACCGCAGATGATACAATACAAGTGTAAACACTGGCAAGAAGTCAACAAGACACTGCTTAGCTCTGAGGAATTAGATGAATACGATGAAGATATCTGTCATTGTGGATACACTCCTCTTCACCTTGCAGCACGGAATGGCCATTACGACTTGGTAATATCACTCATATTGAAAGGGGCTCGGGTTGATGACCAAGATTGCAGTGGCCAGACAGCACTGTACTACTCAATTTCTGACTACCCAAGCTCGTTCACGTATGAACCAGTGTTCCTTAATGTCAGTGGAACTATTAAACTGGTTAGAACAAACCGAATAGGTCGTTTGTCGAGCTTTATTAAAGATAAAATTAAAACCCAAATCAGGAGCACAGACGGCTTAAACTGGTTAGACACTCGGCTTTTCGATTTAGATTATACAAGTTTGAACATCGATGCAGTATATATTTATGAACAGATAGAATTGCATGCTCACAAAGGTTTACCTGATGCTGTTAACGTTCTTTTTCTGAGAAACGCGTCGCTGGAAAAGAAAGTCGAACATGGAGAAGTGGAAGTGAAAGCGGCGATTGAAAATTTACCGACTGTACCAAGACCGTTAGTCTTAGTAACCAAAATAGAAGACGTACGCAAAGCTTTACATGATGATGAGATGGCCGTTTTTCTTCTTCTCTATTATGGTACCTCGTTTGGGAAGTGTAAGCTTTCAGAAAGCAGCGTGCTTCACAGGGCAATCAAAGACCAACAGCTTTACATTGTCCAGCTCCTTCTTCTAAAGGGAGCCAGTTTAACATGTAAAGATAGTCTTGGACGAATACCGCTTGTTACTTATCTTCACAATGCGCAGGGTGAAATAAGGCGTTTCCGTCTCCGTTTTTACAACGGTTACTTAACGGAAACGTGAATTTCCGTAAGCGGAAATTTAACTATCCGTTGCGGGAAACACGAGTATACGTTGCGTTTCAGTCGCTGCGGAGTCGCGGAAACGCATCACTTAAACTCGTGTATCCGCAAGGTTTACGTCTTGCGTAATCCCCATTAACCGTCATGTTTACGCACCTCGTAAACCTTGCGGGAAACACGAGTATACGTTACGTTTCAGTCGCTGCGGAGTCGCGGAAACGCATCACTTAAACTCGTGTATCCGCAAGGTTTACGTCTTGCGTAATCCCCATTAACCGTCATGTTTACGCACCTCGTAAATTCGGCGGAAACACAATTATCCGTAGGATTTCCTGAATGTCGAAGTGCGGAAACTTTGAGAATTCGCTATTAACCGTCATGTTTACGCACCTCGTAAATTCGGTGGACACACAATTATCCATAGGGTTTCCTAAATGTGTAAGCGCGGAAACTTTGAGAATTCGCTATTAACCGTCAATTATCCATAGGGTTTCCTTAATGTGGAAACTTGAAGAATTCGCAAACCGCACTCTTAAACACGGGGACACACAATTGACATTATTATTTCGTGAATGAAATATAAAGTTGAAAATGGTTTGAGATCGGATAATCATTTCCTCTCACGTTGTAGACAATTGAACCAGCACTTTTGAAATGTGGACGTTCATCGAGAATACCGCGCGATCTGTTCATTAACAGAAATTCGTAACGTGGATAGACACCGGTTGCAATAGAGTTTATTGCGTTGTGAAACTTCTTCAGACCTACAACACCTTCATTGAGAGTGGATCTCGTTTTATTTCCACCATTTAAAAGAAAGTTATCACAATACATGATAATTTCAAAATATGGTATATTTTTCTTAAACTCTGACGTGGGTATAATTCTTTAAATTTTCATATAAATATACTTTTTTCATTTACACTTGATTAGGAAATATTTCACAATAAAAAAATATAATTTTAAATGAAAAAAGTGGTTTCATTCCCTCATAATTTAAAATGTTGAGTTCCCAGCAATAAAAAGACATCAAAAAACAATTTGCAACTGGTAATGATGCAATGTTCTTATAGCAATAAATGCTATCAGCTTTATAAAGGCAGTGTGAAATAGAAATTTGAAAGAGACATGTTCACGGCTTTGCGCGTGTCTCAGCATCGCATATTTCTTCTCTTTCCTTTTTGCCAAATCGCTTTTTAACCCGTCAAGTTTGCACGTGGCATCAAATTTCGACTTTTGAATCGAGTCTTGTTTTTAATCCGTAGAGCGGATCATTGGAACGATCAATAAAATTAAATTTGCAATCATATACTTCATCAATTATTTAAATTTTGTACGGGGACAATGCAAAAAAAAAAAACTAACGCATGCGGAAAACCGTGAACATGTTTCTTTAAGAGGCACTTTATCATTACTATGGAATATCAATAAATATTAACTTTCAGACAGTCGTCCTCCTCAAAAAGGACAGTTTTTAGGGAGTGGTCTGTCCGACATGTTTTGGTCAGCTTCTCTTGAAATTTTAGCGGCTGTCCTTTTTTGCCTCTTGTTCATGCGAGCCTGATACACCTGTAAGTGGCATCCAGGACAGACCTGATGGTCCTTAATTTCGTTCTCTCCCACTTAAGCGGCTTGACGTGCCTTGGTTGTGGACCAGTTATTCCCTCCTCCTCTCCTTCACTTTCTTCGTAGGACATAAAATCGACATCATTGTCAAGTGCTAGCAATGCTGTAATTTTTTCTTTGTCCTGTGGAGGTATTTGACTTTTCCACCATTTCTTTTCGAAATATCAGTTTCTGAAGACCAAGAAAAATGGATTAAAAGCTGGGTACTGTTGCACAACAAATTACACACAACTTACAGTACATTGACTTTGAAAGATTTTGTTGCATGAAATTACATTTTGACAATCTGAGCGAAAGTCATTTCCAGAGCGACGTGAATTGGAAAACCATCAGTTGATGGTATTGTGTAGCTTTTGTTGTCATTATTCAGTTTTGCCATGATTATTTTGGCTGCCAAGACTCGTGTCAGTGACAGGTGTCTCTATTAATGTTAGTGTTAAAGTCTGATGTTATTGGTTGTGAGAATTCCATGTATGCTGTACATATCTATGCTGATAGAAATCCATCTACTTGTCATTGGTCATTGTAACTAATTAACTATCCATGTCTCATTTTCTTATCTATTGTTGTTAATTTTCTTGGTGAGCTTTTGCCACTGTTCTGCATTTAGCAACCTGCCACAATTAACTCCAGATATGTGCAGGTTGCTATGACATTTTGTTTTCTTATCCAAGAAAATAGTTGTTGCTAATAAGACAGATCAAAATGTACAGAGTACGGGTACACACCTTATTGCAATAACATTGTCATATAAAAATGAAAAATGAAAAAAGCTAAATAGGAATTAAGGAGCAAAATCATCATACAGTGAGTGTAGCTTGCAACATACATTTCGAGGTTGCTTCTTCAAACATGTTTCCCAGAAAACTGCGAAGGGTACTTAGAAACTGTGGCTATGAGTAATGAAAAGACTAAGGAAGAAAAAACATTGTTGAAAAGAAAACCAATGTTTGCAATTTAGATATAAATTTACATGTGCAGTACACAGTATATCATGAACCTGGCACATGTCCATGCTGTATGTCACTGCCCTGCTTATCTCATTCTTTGACAACAACTGTTAAGTATACCATGAGAAGGTGTCATTACTACATGTATCATGCCGATAGCTTACCCTTTTCACTCTCGTCAATGTCTTGTCATGATTCTATGCTGCTTTAGTTTTCCATTGTTTTCTAATATCATCATCCTGTGTGCTCCGCCAGTACTGACAAATAGTCCCTGAAAAAAAGGAAATGTAATAAATATACAGTGTACATGAATATTTGGTGAGTATAGGTACATGTAAACTCTGCCAAAAATGGTAACTAACTAAACAACAAAATCTGAACATATTAGTATTTTCATGCACTCACACCCAAAATTATGCTGTATTTACTTGAATGAGTGCAAATTTCACATTTCTTTTGTTTACTTTGTGGTGTACTGCTTACTCGAGAGGTGTTATTTCAACTTGTTTGAGCCTTTTATCAATAGGTTATCCAAATTTATGGTAAAACATGGACCTTTCCTTAAAATAAAAATGACTGTTTTCTCTAAAAGTAAGAACAAAAAGAACAGTTATTTATGCACAAGGATAAATTTCCAGTTTGTTTAAAGCAAAATGTAATTACAGGTATTTACATTTTACTTTGACACAGTAATTTAAGAATTACCAATCTTGAATTCAAGTGATTTTATTAAGTGTCACACTGTTACTTTGAGGTGTAGCACTAATTCAAGACATTATAGTATCAGTGATGTGGTAATACAGTGTACTACAGGATTGCAAAACATTAAAGCAGTTGAACCTACATTTACAAGCCACCCTTAGGACATGTTAACTAAAAATACTTTGTGGGCATGGTCAAATACATTAGAGTACATTAATGTCTAGAAAGCACTTAAATGTAAAACAGTGGTGAATGCAATAATGCAGTAATGATCAATAACAACTCTGTAGTGTAGAGTGAATAAATCTTTTTAAAGTTTGGCATTTTAATACAGGTACATGTAAAATTAACAAAGACATGCAAACAAGGGACCACCAAAGCATGGCTGTGACCACTGAATAGAGGTGACTGTTTAATACACTCAGGCAGCAGATACAAAATTTGCATGGGCAAAAATACAGCGTATGGAACAGGCCACTTAATTAAATAGAGGATGGCCACCTAATACAATCAATCACTAAAATAGGTTGTACTGTACTTGGAGTGTAAACTCTGTATCCTGATCACCAGGAAATCCATACATGTACATACCTTTAATCTCAGCCTTAAACCACTTCTGTTTTCCAAAAGTTCCTCTGACCTTTTTCACTAAGATTTCCTCCACTTTCTTATTGTTTTCATCGTCATACATGTACCTCAAATGGTTAAAGAAACCAATGTGTCAAATAAGATATTATTTCACTTGTCAGGTGTTACTGTATCTTTTAACCTCGATTTATTATTTTCACTTCTGTGAATGGTTTTCTTTAAAGTTCATGTAATATTGTTGAAACAGAATAGCAATGAAAGGCAATTACACTTGTGTCAATAAACATTAGGTTTATCAAAATATTTTCTAACAACATCCTACTAAAATTCGCAACTCGATATAGCAATCATTGTCAGTTTTATTGTTGTCTCTTTTGCGACAGATTTGAGAAAAATCAAAGATCATTGACACAAGCGCCATTTTTTCCACTCAGAGATGGATAAACAACATTGGCACTGTCCACTCAAGGATGGACGGCCGTTACTTGTGTCAATGAACGTTGTTAGGTTTATCAAAATATTTTCTAACTTCATCCTACTAAAATTCGCAACTTGATATAGCAATCATTGTCGGTTTTGTTGTTGTCTCTTTCACGACAGATTTTAAAAAAATCAAAGATCATTGACACAAGCGCCATTTTTTCCACTCAGAGATGGATAAACAACATTGGCACTGTCCACTCAAAGATGGACGGCCGTTACTTGTGTCAATGAACATTGTTAGGTTTATCAAAATATTTTCTAACTTCATCCTACTAAAGTTCGCAACTTGATATAGCAATCATTGTCAGTTTTGTTGTTGTCTCTTTCACGACAGATTTTAAAAAAATCAAAGATCATTGACACAAGCGCCATTTTTTCCACTCAGAGATGGATAAACAACATTGGCACTGTCCACTCAAGGATGGACGGCCGTTACTTGTGTCAATGAACATTGTTAGGTTTATCAAAATATTTTCTAACTTCATCCTACTAAAATTCGCAACTTGATATAGCAATCATTGTCAGTTTTGTTGTTGTCTCTTTCACGACAGATTGAAAAAAAATCAAAGATCATTGACACAAGCGCCATTTTTTCCACTCAGAGATGGATAAACAACATTGGCACTGTCCACTCAAGGATGGACGGCCGTTACTTGTGTCAATGAACATTGTTAGGTTTATCAAAATATTTTCTAACTTCATCCTACTAAAATTCGCAACTTGATATAGCAATCATTGTCGGTTTTGTTGTCTCTTTCACGACAGATTTTAAAAAAATCAAAGATCATTGACACAAGTGCATTTTTTCCACTCAGAGATGGATTAACAACATTGGCACTGCCCACTCAAAGATGGGCGGCCGTTACTTGTGTCAATGAACGTTGTTAGGTTTTATCAAAATATTACTAAAATTCGCAACTCGATATAGCAATCATTTTCGGTTTTCTCTCTTTAACGACGGATTTGAGGAAAATCAAAGATCATTGACACAAGCGCCATTTTTTCCACTCAGAGATGGATAAACAACATTGGCACTGTCCACTCAAAGATGGACGGCCGTTACTTGTGTCAATGAACGTTGTTAGGTTTATCAAAATATTTTCTAACTTCATCCTACTAAAATTCGCAACTCGATATAGCAATCATTGTCGGTTTTGTTGTTGTCTCTTTCACGACAGATTTTAGAAAAATCAAAGATCATTGACACAAGCGCCATTTTTTCCACTCGGAGATGGATAAACAACATTGGCACTGCCCACTCAAAGATGGGCGGCTGTTACTTGTGTCAATGAACATTGTTAGGTTTATCAAAATATTTTCTAACGACATCCTACTAAAATTCACAACTTGATAGCAATCATCGTCAGTTTTATTGTTGTCTCTTTGGCATAATACATACAACATTCAGTACTTAAAAACTGACTTATTTTGAGTCAAAAATACTTATTATGTATAGTGAAAGTAACTGAAACTCATTTGCAATGACCATACATGTACATGTATTTGTGAAAGTCGCTCGGTTTATGAAAAAGAAAAATACTAGACTGTATCATTTAAGATCTAAGATCACCAAATGAGATACATGTAAATGTCATTCCTTCCGCTCAAATGTGGATAAACGGCTTTGAAATTATGATAATGAATGTAAGCTTATGTCAGAAATAAAAAATACATGGAAAGCATTCAATACACATTATACATTAATAATCTTTAATGATTCACTCTTAAACTCGAATTGTTATTTTAAGAACCAAATTGTTAAAACAAATCGACAGGTAAGAACTTAAAATTAAAACAACGAAAGAGTTCTTACCTGTCGATTTGTTTTAACAATTTGGTTCTTAAAATAACAATTCGAGTTTAAGAGTGATTAGTTACAGTGTAATATTAAAAATACTGTACATAAAAAGCATTCAATACTCCTTTACAAGTACTTACTCTAACAGCGCCATGAAGAACTGTTTGTAATGTGCAACTACTGTTCCACCCTCCAGAATTTTAATTTAAAATGGTGAATTTCAACACGAATCAAGCTGCAGCTGTACGTAGGTTTGAGCCTATAGCCGGAGTAGAAAGGGCATTAAAACACGCTCAACACTCGCGGCTTACAAATCATTTGTTGTTTCTGATTTAAATAAACTACATGTACACGAGGAAGCATAAAAAGTGTAGGCGAGCATGTTTTAAAATAGCAAATAAAATTAATTTACAAACACATCGAACCTACCTTTGCAGCAACATCTTCGATCACTGGCGGCCATAATGAAAATATGACTCCATAAGCTTGATGAAATGGAAGAAAAATATGCATATCCAGCGCAGATACGTTGAAATAATGTTATAAGGTGACAAATAGAACTTACAAAGCGAGACAATAACTTTCTAATCCCTTCAAATGCTTCAGATTAAACTAAATGTACAGACTCGAGCTCGAAAGTTTGCCGTTGAAAAGTGAAAAGAGCGCCAATAACTCGAACAGCCCGCCGGGAAGAAATCCATTTGCGCATGACAAAACCGTACTCAACCTCTCCCGGCCACAGTGTGGCACACTTTCAGCCACCCGATTCACTCGAATAGTACTGGGTATCACCCGTAGAAATGATACCTAAATTACCGGGCATCACCCGCTGTAGTACGTACTATATTACGACTTGCAGTCAAGTAGGACAACATGGCGGCTAGAAAGGAGCTGCATGGCCGATAGCAACAGCTACAATAACCACCTCTGGAAGACTGTTTGAGTTTACTTTGAGCCCTTTTAATACGAAAGGATTTTCCTTCATGATTGGCCAGTGATCCTTATCTGCTTATTTACGCCCTTTACGTCAGAAACATCTCAAAGACACGGGTAGACCTTCATCACTCGTCAGGTGTTTCAGAGTTTGTAGTAAGTCTTAAGTTTAACTCTTATTTTTGGCTCTCTTTGACACTGCTTTTCGCAATTCTCATGTTTAAAAAAAATCCATAACATAACTCATATAATCAAAGGAGTTTAGGAGGTTTAGTAATTAATTTAGCAGGTCGTGGTACTGTACCACCAAAGCAAGATCATGGGCCGCGGGTAAGTTAGTTTGTCTTTGTCTTGTCATTTCGCTATTAGCTAGCGATTGGCTGTGCTTCTTTTGTTTATGAACATAATAAACTTAATATTATTTTCCTAGACAAAGAAAACGTTTTAAGGCGGAAGTTAAAGTAAGGTATCACCACGATAATGATGTCCAAACGAAGAGGACAGAGCAGCTGGATGTCGGCGAGTGCAGTATCAACGTTGATGAACCGGTTCATGATCACGCTCTTGCAGCCTCTGACTTTGAATATTCAGATGAAGGTGATGAACCAGAAACGTCTACCACTCTTCATTATCGGAGGCTGCAAAGAGCAGAAGATGCGTGGTCAAAGTTGCGAGAGGGTGCACTTGCCACAACATTTGAAAAACAGAGTTCATTGTTTGGCAAGGAATGTTATTTCTGTCACTCGGAAGATGGAGTCTGTCGCTGCCTCGACTGTAGTTCGACGATTAGTTTTTGCGAGTCTTGCGCTATTTCGAACCACAGCCAGCATAATATTTTTCACCGTGTCGAAATTTTACGGGTAAGTAACGTTTTGTTTACAGTTGCATGCTTTACTGATCCGTGTGGAATTACCGTAAACAATACAGACAAGATCAAATTTTCCTGAATATATCATCTTGGATAATTTCTCCTTTTCCTAAATGAGACAGGCAGTTCTTTATATAGTAAATTTAAAAGCCTGTGATGTTATGTACCAGTCAACCAATAATAATTAGGTCCAGCAGTCTCCATCAACTGCACCACAATTAACTGTAATGTTTACATTGTACATGTACTTCTATTCACTGTACTCCCCAGCTAGCTGTACAGTCATTTATCTACCCAGGGATTATAGTTTTGCATAATTGCCCATATTTAGCCTTCCCTGGAGGAATAATTCAATCATTTACTTATTTTATTTATTTTTTTATTTATTTGTTTGTTTTATTTTTACTGTTGGTGTGATATCTTGACGATTTTACTGACCTAATAATATGTATGTTAATGTAAATAATGATGGCTTTACATCGTGTTTTTACGTCACAAAATGTGTTCTAGCTGGATTATTTTTTTAAACTCTCATTTAGTTTTTCAGCAATAAAGAAAACAAATTAATGGCTACATTTGTACATGTAACTTGCTCTGGGATGATCGAAGCTTACAAAAAATAAAGGTGGATGGCAGAGATATGATCTCAGTGCAGATGTTTATAGAATTATACTAAGAAGCAACACATTTCCATGTGCTTTTTAAACAGCTCTTTTGTCCCCACCTTGGGACCTGTTTTGTTCACTTTTTAATGGGGGTTAATTGGCCTTGGGGGAGGGGAAGTACACTTTTTGAATTGACTGATCAAGTCATGATCAACATGTCATATATATTAATGACTGCCTTTTTTTATATTAGGATGGAAACATTTATTTCCCCTTAGCAATACAACGAACCCTATTGCTACATGGTCATCAGTGCAGGAGTACTACCAGTAGCAATGTCCATTTGCGTGAAGTAATTGTTGTAGACTCAAGAGGTGAGATATGTCAGCTCAATCAGTAGACCATTTCTATTCATTGGTCCCTTTTAAACTAATTTCTTTGACTGTTTATTTTATTATACATGGAAGCTTACCGGTATTTCTTTAATAAATTCAAGGTTGTGGGTGCATAATACTGGCTGTGCATAAATAAATTCCTAAGGCAAAACTTAGCACAGAGTCTTGCTTCAAAAAGTTTTATATATTGGCCATTTGTAAAACAATTTCGCTGAAAATTAACAGAGATATTAAGGAATGATTGACATGCACTGGGATTGCTTTTTATATGATGGATCATGATTAACGGCAATGCTATAAGGAGCTAAAGTGTAAAAGTAGTAAAACTTGATTTTGTCTAAGCTTACACCTCGAAAAAGAACATTACCCTGCTTGATTTTACAAGCAAATGGTCACTGATCATAACCTGCACTTTTCTGTCATGACAAAAGTGGATTTTGTGATTTAAAGTTTCATAGAACATTATTAGCATTAAAAGAGCAATAAAAGGTCATTATAAATTTAAATGTTTCATACATGTATTTATTCAAAGCCTTCTTTCTTCTCTTAGAAAGGCTTCTTAAAAAGTCTACTTTTGTCCTGACACACAACAGTACATTATAGTTTGTCACCATGTAGTGATAGGTCACGAAGTTCAATATGGATCTGTGCTGTATTCTTGGACACTGATTTTAATTTATGGGTTTTGATTTTATGCATGAGGTTCGTGCAACATGGTTTAAATCATTTTGTAAGACACCTTCTGATATTACAGATTGCATATTCTGGGTATTGTCATTATTAGTCGCTGCACTTTGTGTATAAAATTAATGCATACAGCTGAGCCTAATTAAGGTGTAACCTGTGACAGTAAGTGTCATTCTCTGACACAGAACACTCACGAGTCAAAGACAAAAAAGCTATAGCAGCTTCCCATATTTCTGCTGACAAAAATTATTTCATGCCATGGATCGAGAACCCTTTGTTAAACTGTTTAGTTTTAACTGTCATATATCCTTTACCTCACATATTGTATGTATATAGAAATTAGTAAATGTTATTTTTTTATTGTCATTATTGTTTTGTAGGGTATCAAACTGAAGTGAAGGTACAGTTTTGCAATTGTGAACCTGACTTTTTGCGTCTGTTGCGTTTCAATCTTTGGGGTGCAACACCTACAAAGCCAGAGTTGGCATTTACTCTTGATTTGATGAAGCTACTGCACACCCTTAATCTTGAGTGCCAGGTTGCTGTTAAGGATTTCTCTGCTGCCCTACAGACCCTGACAGATGATGTTATCATCTTTTCAGTAAGAGCAATTTAATTTATTTAAATATTCTTTCTGTATCATGTGGTAATCTTATATGCCTTTTATTGTATGCATGATTGAGATGTGAGAAGTGTTTTTTAGGCTGGTTGATATATTTCAATCTGATTCTTTAATTTCTAACTTGTAGGTTAAAATATTATCCAATTTTTCACTTCAATTTATGAGCTACTTTAATGTGTTAGATAGATAAACTTTATTTAACCACTGGCAATTTGTCAGCTATTTACAGCTGATACACTGTACATCAAACTATATCTGCACAACTATAACTTAATAACTATAAACTGTGTCATCTGGGTTTATAACAGCTTGTTTGTTCGTGGTTGATCCGTTATGACATGGTAATTTTTGTTTATGCGCGATCTGTGTCCAGCATGATTACTTATTGACTCAAGTTGAAGCTAAAGTAGACTGCAACAACCTCCTAAAAACTATCAGTAGGTGGAGGCCACCCCCTCTCTTTATTTTCATTGCCAAAAAATCCAGCCCAAAAGGTTGATGCCAGTGTTGTGTTTTGAGTGTAGTTAATTAACTATCAAAACACAACACTTAATTACCCTAGCATCTAGATTAAATCTTTTGAAAACAGACAAATAATTATAGTTATATATTTTGGTTTGTTTATAGAAACAAAGAAAGCTATATCCAGTGATCATAGATAGTCTGGAAGAATTTAGGTTTGTACTTTCTATTTTTTTCTCATAATTTTTGACAACTCCTTTCCTCATCCTTAAATAATAATTATTTGTTGTGTACTTATATATTCTCATTGCAGTAGTAAATTGAATGTGATGGTTTTGAGGATGAAGGTTGTAATCTATATATAGCTGTTTTAATATTCCCAGCTGTTTAGAATTAAAAACAATACCTCAAATTTAGGATGATTCCCTCTCATTCTAACAATAAATCAGAAAATTCTTAATATATTCTATATCTTAAAAGCAAAAATGATGACTCCAATGAAACAAATTTTCTTAATATCATTAGATCTGCATTCAATTAAGAAAACTAATTTTTACTCTAATTTATTATAATAAACATTATTGAAGATCATGATCTACAATTTCAATTCCAATTTCAATTTATAAAATGTTAATCTTGACACACAATGGATGAAAATGAGATCACACATATTAATCTTATGAAACAAAAGCATATTAATTCCTACTGGAAAAATGCTTTACGCAACTCAAAGAAATTAGAATTTTACAATATTTTTAAGGATCGATACATAATCTCCCATTATCTAGATCATACAAGGAAATTAAATGAAAGGAAAACTCCAGTCAAATTTACGACAGGCAATCCAAAACTCATGATCGAGCTTGGTTGATATAATCAAATCCCTTTGCCCTTAATGCCACATGTAATCAATAATGATATCTCTATATATTAACTTTCTCTTTCAATTCCCAAGATATACAACTTTAAGAAAGAAATACTTTAATCAAATCTACCAACACTTGCCAAATATTCAAAATACATCCTTAACAGAAAGTATCAAAGAATTGATGAACTCTTGGAATTATTTTGTTAATTTACTTTTAATGAAAATGATATCTGCGTGTTTTGTATTATGTGATAGCTTAATATTGTCAAATCAAAAAAATGTTATGTAATTATTTAATATTCCTTTACTGTCTTTTGTTGTTGTTAAAAAGTAAGCTTTTGCATACTGTAACTCAATATAGTCATGCAAATAAAGCTATTATTTACCCACAATATTCCCAGCATAATTATTTATGTGTATGGGAGTATATATCTGAGCCATCAAAATTATCATTTCTTTTTACTCATTAATGGGAGTGCACTGGTTTTAATTACCATGCCTATGCAAATTATTTATTGTTTGTTGTGGAGAGGTACAGTGTAATGTACAGTTATCAATAGCACCTAGAAAACACTCAATACAACTGTCTGTAATTTTATAGAGGTGTGTATAGTGGTTCTTTCTAGACATTGAAGTATACATTTATGATACACTGTAATTATATCATTTTCACCAGAATATATCGCCACAAATTGTCAACTCTTAAGTTTACAACAAGTGCAAGTGACTTAAGTGATACCATTGAGTGTCCTGCTTGTCCCAAGGTATGTACATGTATAAGTAGATCATTTTAGACATATTGGGCTACTTGGCAACCTCATAGATAGATGTGTTGTGGTTCAATTTATATTTCTTTGGTTTGATTTTTGTTTTCCTTATTCTACATCCCGTGAACATTTACAAAATATCAGATATATTAGGAAAACAAAGATCAAACTGGTTTGAAAATTTTCAAACCAAAAAAAAAAAAAAACAATTTCATGAACCACAACAGATACCTTGTAGATGCCATTATTTTATTAGGTTAACTCGTTCATTATTAAACTGTCCTTCAACTGCCTGATAATCTATACTAGAAAAATGAAGCATGCAAGTGCATGTTGTATACATGCATGTACATACATGGCCACAGTGTACAACTAAAAGCTGGTTTCCATATTGGGAATGTCTTAAAAATTATGTCTTGAAATGGAACTCTACTTGTTATGATTAACATTGGTCATAGTGTTTTCATTTTTTTTTTTCCTAGAATCAAGGTTCCCTACTTGAATCAATGGATGCCTTGTTTATTGGTCGCAAAAAGTCAGCAGGAAAAAGTGTGAGAAATCCTCTCTTTGGTACTGTCTTGTTTGATGATGACGCAAAAGTGGAGGAGTTTGTGCAGCAACATCCAACAACCAGTAGAGCAACTACGGTTTGTAGATATATGCATGTATTCTAGTCGTACAGCTGTAACCTTGGACAAAACTAGTTGAGACAAACTGAAACTAGATAAATTTCCTGGGGTGGGGGGCGGATACTTGATCAAAAAAATGATGGTATTTCATTGGTATTTATATAATAAATAGAACATTACATGGTCGCTTGGAAATACGAAATTTCTCTTCTCGTGTTGAAAAATATTTCACTCCTTCGCTGCACTCATTCGTTTAATATTTTTGTATCTCCACACGGCCATGTAATATCCTCTATATTACCCATCCATTACTGTGTTGCATGTTAATACACTCTATCTTGTTGATTAAATTTTATAGGCTTGTGCCGATTTTCTTGCTGGGGATGCCCTTCGTTCTAGATCAAGATATTCTGCCCTCAGTGAAACTGCCATATTTGGGAGAGCCTGTCGTCATGAGTTTCCCAAAAAATTTATTAATATGAAACATGGTGAAAGGTAAATCAAATTTAATACCCATGTCCAGAAATTTCAATTATAGATTTATTTAAATTAGAATCTGACATTTGGCTGCTAATTATTCAGTAGATTTTTTTGTCATCAAGAATAAGTTATGATAATTATTTTAATCAAATATACTGTAAGAATATGACATTTAATGATGTGCAAGACAAAAATATGATTGTTATGGTGAGTAGAACTACATAATTTTATCTTATTCACTTGTTTAACGTTTTTTTATAACCACTGGTTGTTATAAATGTTTCATTTTTTTATTATTATTTAGACTTGCATATCCAGTTTGGATTTTAAACCATCTTTTGGATGAAATCAGTGATCAATCACCTGGTATAGATGTGTGTGTGCTATATGACATTGCTTGCCTCCTGGAAACTCATTTACAGGTAAATTGTTGTTATCACATCATTTCTAAGTATGTGCAGTTCCAGAAAATATCCATACTCCCCCCATGGAAGGTTTTTTGTTTAGCACCCCCTGTCCCCCCAGGAAATTCCAGTTTAGCTTCATACTTTGTTTCTAAAATATTGGCTTTTAAGACCCCCGGCTCCCTAGGAATTTCCACTGACCTTCCATGGGGTAGGTATGGATTTTTTCTGGAACTACACAATGTTATTTTTGATAACAGTGTCTGTGCACTACCAGCTTTATATTCAAATATTTAATTTGGCTCACTAATTGATGTTCTAGGCCCAGGGACAGCACCATATCTTACAGTCTGTAAAGTTTGCCATCCCCATTTTCCATAGCTATGGACACAAAGCAAAATGCCAGGTTTGCATTCTTCATTTTCAAAATAATTTTATTGCTGTTTAGACATTAATTATTTTTATTGATATTCTTTTAGCCTATTGCCATCTGGACACAATTATTGGTGGGCTCTGACTCTTCACTAACTAATCATAGTTGCAGACTTGATTCTTGTTTCAACAATTGAAGGATTAAAAGCACAGTACAGTATGTGATTACAGTATGTGATTATTTTGGCCAAAATCTGTCAAAATGGCTCCAACATGCCCATTTTTTGCATGCACTGCAGATTTTATTTGTTTAATATTGATAAATTTATATTTATTATTCCTTCGCCTAAAGGGAAATTTCCTGACAATCTCACCAAAGAAATAGCTGTTGGTTCTAGCCATTTGCTGTGGTTAAAGCCAAAGAAATTAATCCTTTAGGCAAAAATTAATTACATCAGTAGAGACTTTAGTCATCACAGTTGCTATAATTGTCTCTTCAGAAATAATCTTTACATGACTGCACTAAAACATAATATGGAGAACCTGACAATAATATTCGGCCAATGATATGCTTTGTAAATTAAACTATGTGAAATGTGCTATGTCAGACACAGGGTCAGACAGCTACACACATTTTGTTTGAAAGAAATTTACAATTAATTTTAGTGATTTCCTTTTTTTCTTTTCTTTTCTCTCTCAGTTGAATTAAATGTGGTACAACAGTAAAACACTGCTTTAATTGCATTGATTCAACTGTATTTCTACAGAAGTTTTAAATACTTTTTGCTTTCCAGATTACATACAGTCCTAGGAGAGTTCCAGGTTTTGGTCTAACTGATGGTGAAGTGCTAGAGAGACTTTGGTCATTTTTAAGGAGATTTGGGAAAATGACCAAGGAGATGAGGCCAAACCACAGGGTGGATGTTCTGTCAGATGCTCTCTTGTTTTATGCCAGGAAAAAGTCTGCAAGCTTAGGTTCAGTATGCAGTTTTGTCAGGGCCATTTAACAGTAATTCTGGGTATTGTAGTGTTGGAAAGTTTTAGTTGAAACATTAAACATTTTTTTGTTTGTTCCCAAGAGAACTTGTCAATTCGTGTGTGCTACATGTATGAAAAACTACATCAAAATGTCTGTTTAATGTATTGCATAATTACTTAACTCTTTTTTTGTTGGCTTCGGGTTACCATTTTTTGCAGTCTAATTAAGGAAATGTGATGGGTCTTTGGTTGTTTACTGTGTTAAATTGTTATCAATAGTATGGTTAACAATTTAACATTAATAAAAGGTAATACTTGTCTTCACAAATGCAAAGAATTGTCACGTGCAAGTTTTATCCTTGGCAAGGGACTCATCAGAGCCTTTCTGATGCCTTAATCATCATACATGTTACATTTTGGTTTAAGCTGTTATATAATTTTCTTTCTTTTTTTCAATCAGGAAAACTATTGTCTGATCGCATGAAGAGGGCAAACAGCACAATTAAAGACTCAGAGGAAGAATTGACAAAATTGTTGGATAGCCTTCCAGGTATTTATTACCTTAACTTTGAAGATCTACTCTTGACTACAACTGATGGTTGGTGCCCGTTTTGGTATTGGTGGCTAAATGCTTCTGTGATTGTCAGTTTTGGTTTTTATAATTTAATACAAATTATGTACTTTCGATCAGTGCAGTGCTTTATATGAACAATATTAATTTAGTTTCCAAAAAGATGTATTAGGAATGAATTTGTCCAGTTGGAAACTGGATATATTTATATTGTAACTGAGTGAAAAATTAAATGATCATGCAAAAGTATTACATTATAATTGTTATTAGGATAGATGGTTTTTTACAATTAAATAGTAGTTGCTACAGTTCATAAATACCTTTATTGTAGCACCAGTTCGAAAGGAAGATGTTGCTGAATGGGCAAACCAGGAAGCAGAATGGACAGGAGGATTGGAAAACCCTGTCGAACAACCCTCGTGGAAACATGGCTATGTAATCTACCTTAAAATGTTCTGTGAAATTCGCTCAAAGTGGGAAGAAGCATCCGACCCAGAAAAACTGCAACAGTTAAATGTACAGTTGAATAAGTATGTTTTGAGATTTGAGAATTTGCACTAAGTTTACTGCATTGTATTATCATGCTGTTTTCCTTTTTATTGCATTCTATTGCATACTGTATAGACGAATCGTAAATTATTGCTGTATAATATGCATGTTAAATACCACAAAGCCAGTAAAGACCCAAAAGGGCTTATTTTTATTACATTTTTCTTGTATCTGCTCGAAGTCATAGCACCCACAAAATGCACCGTATTGCTTTTGGAGTTTGGGTGCTGTTTTCCTGAACTGAATTTCTCGTTATTTCTCTACCAATATGACATATTATTATAATAATCATTGAATAGATATTAAAATAAATACCTTTTTGTAGATTGGAAAGAGTTTTGGTGGATTTAGAAAGGAAAAATGGTATCACTCAGCGTTGGACCACCACATGTGAGGAGTACCAGTTGGCCAGAGATGCTGCCAATGACAGGAGCAAAAAGCTAGCTTTGGTGAAACTGCATGCGAAAGTTATTGAACGGTGGTTCTTGTTAAGCTTAAAGGCTAAATACGCAGGCAAGTATATCGCTTTTATTTACATAAAAATAATAAACCAAGATCTGACAGTGGTGTCACTTCGCTGGATTGTTGCACGTGAGGAAAACGTTTTGGTGGCACAGCTGCAATTACTTGCGTGCCTCTTCCTTCTTACTATTCTCAGATTTTGATTGGGTCCAAACGGTCTTCACATATTTATTCTCGTTTCTTTTTGCCGATCGCTTTTTTACCTTTTAAGACTACTAAAAACCTTTCATGTGTTGTATTATTCTAAAGGAAATTAAGAAATGCTTGTATAGAAGAGAAAAGAGAATAAGCAAATCACAAGTATAATTGATTTAAAAAAAAACTTGTTCATGAGCGTGAAGCAATCATTATAATTCCACTTTTGAATCGAGTCTTACTTTGCGTTCTTTATCACTAGAGCAGATTATTGAAACGAGTAGTAAAATCAAATTCATGAGTTCACTCTTGCCAAGTGCGCTTGACCGGCTCTGACTGTAAAACATTTATGCATTCATTATTGATATTGATAAATAAGTGAAGAATTGATCCTCGTACTTTGTTTCCAATTTAAACAATTGCAAGGCAGCCTAAACAAAAAAAAATGGCTTCAACGGAATGGCCAACAAAAATGTTGAACCGTGTGTCACTGCCTTTGGCGGACTCGTCTATTTCATTTTTCTCCTGTTTCGTCTGTTTCAGCCATCGGGACTGACACTGAGTGATCGTTTTTTTTTTTATTCGACCATTTAAGACCACCCTAGATCACCCGAGATGTAAATAAAGATATTGATGAAGTGTTTTTCTTTGTTTTAGAGGGCCATGCACTTGCCAAACGGCTGTCCAAACAAATTTCACAAGCCGCGAAGAGTATGAAGACTGCTGTTGCTGAATTCAACAAACTTGAATGCAGCACTCGTTGGCCATTGCCCAGCTCCTTGGAGTTCGATGAAGTGAAGAACCCTGAAGCAGACCTCTGGCTGCGAAGTGAATTCGTGAATTCGTCCACATCACCAGTCCCCATAACCATCCGAAGAAAAGCTGTTGACCTGTACAACTTGGTGGATCGGGCTAAAGAAGAAGTTACGTTACTTCAGAGTGAAATGAAGAACGTAATTGACCACTTCAACAGCCAGCACGCGATCTTTACTTCAGCATTGTCTGATACTACGTCATATAGCATTTCCCTCGAGACCAAAGGAAGGGATGTTTATATTAAAATGAAGTTATTGTCTATAGAATCGCATCTCTTAGAGTTAAAAACGTTATTTGAATCACATATTCATGAAATAACTCTTCCAAGCTTTGTATTTGACAGAGAAGATCTCCCATTAAACAACGATGCAGAAACGGAAGTGGACAATGAAGCGGCATTTCTTAGCCTTCCTGAAAGAGATGATGCACAAGCCTGTGACAGTGATAGTGACAGTGATAGTGAATATGAAAACGAAATTGGAGTCACTGACGATGCTGATAGTGCTTTTTTCAGTTTGACTGGAATGTGATAGTCTCTCTTTTAGTTCACAATAACATATTATAAGTATCTTGTGCACGAAGAAGCCCGATGTTGTAAGCTTTGTCATTGGCTTTTCACCACTTCAATTTTTCGTCTTCCTATGATATTATATCTTATTATGGTGGTAAATAAAGTGAAAGTGAAAATTTTGCCCTTCTCGTCGTGTTTTTTTAATCCCTTTTTACATTTTATGTATAAAAGTGCAATGATCCAGTATTTTCATATTTGTGTTTTGCATGGCGGTCATGTCAGATGACAGAACAATGAAATTTTCATCTTTTAGAAATAAACCTCTTTGTGGAAATGATTTTCATTGTTTCTGTCATACAACATGGTCACCATGCAAACTTTCAATTTTGTTAATTGTGTTTCTTATAATAACTCACGTAACTGTTGCTGTATATACTTTTCAGCAATAATTTGTACAAGCTATAATATTGCAGTAAGTACATTTCAGAAAATGCATTTCAGCACGACCACAATCATGACCCTAACTACTGGGGGTGGGGGGTTCGCTTGCATTTTTACCTTTCATAATGTCGCCATTATGGTACGGTTAACACTCGTTAACATCTCTCATACGGACCTTTCCTTTACACTTTAAGTTACATGAAGTAAAACCTTTTTCACACTTGGAGTAAAATTAGAAAAAAAGTTAAGTAAAGTGTATGCCTCGAACCCGAGTCGTTTGCTTCATAACTAATATCCTTATCCACTATACCAACGTGGATTAGCTGCCCGGAGATGTAATTTTTAACATATTTATAGAGTTACCCATAACAATAAATGAAAGCTAACTGTTTTCAAATCAGTGCTTAACCCTAAACACTGTAGATCAATGCTAAACTCCAAAACGCTACTCTTTGCTTAGCCGGATCTCTGTTCTCTCAGTTCTCTGCCCAATAAAATGGGGTTCTGTTCTCGTGTACGTCAGTACTACGGAATAACGATAAAAAATACTACGTTGTGTAAAACCTCATAAGGTGTCCAAGGTCCGTTTGAGAGATGTTAACGAGTGTTAACCTTATGGTACACGCAAATTGCAATAATTGTACAAGTTTCCGGCATAATTGGCCCCAAGTTGAGTGAACTTAAGTTTGTTGTTATGCTGTATTGTGATGGCTTTCGAGTTGATTGGTTCGACCGACAAATGGTAAGTGCACTTGAGTAAGTTGCTGCATTGCGGAATATATCACCTACTTTTGAATATCAAGTCAATATTAATATTTCTTCTAAAAATTGCTGATATTACTATGATAATAAGGACTTGATAAAGGGCACTGTGATACTGATTTTTTTTTTTCGGTAGTTGCAGTATCAAATATGATAATCTCGGAATATTTAATAAAGGTCAAAATTGTTCCAGAGGACTGACTGATGGAGTGATCAGTATCATGAAAATCTAGGAATATTTAATGAAGGTAAAAATTGTTCTGGGTTTTTGAATGATCTATCATGATAATCTCAGAATTTTTAATGAAGATAAAAATTGTTCTGGGTTTTTGAATGATCTATCATGATAATCTCAGAATTTTTAATGAAGATAAAAATTGTTTTGGAGGACTGATCTCAGGATAACCCTGCCCCAACCCGAATAATTATCCTACCAGGGCGTGCTTCGGACATGTTACCCAAAGTGACTACCATTTAGGAAAAACGGGATCAACTTTAGGTATGGCTTGGGGTAAACCGTATATTTCTAGCGCAATAGTCGAATCTCCATTCATTTTTTCTGTGAAATGCATGTTTTTATTCTCATTCAGGAAAACGGGATCATCTTTAGGTATGGCTTGGGGTAAACCGTATATTTCTAGCGCAATATATATAGTCGAATATCTATCCATTTTTTTTCTGTGAAATGCATGTTTTTACCCTCATTTAGGAAAAACGGGATCAACTTTACCGAAGGCTTGGGGTAAACTGTATATTTGCAGCGCAATAGTCGAATCTCGACCCCTTTTTTCTGTGAAATGCATGTTTTTATTCTCATTTAGGAAAAACGGGATCAACTTTAGGTATGGCTTGGGGTAAACCTTATATTTCTAGCGCAATAGTCGAATCTCGAACCCTTTTTTCTGTGAAATGCATGTTTTTACTCTCATTTAAGAAAAACGGGATCAACTTAAGCTAAGGCTTGAGGTAAACTGTATATTTGCAGCGCAATAGTCGAATCTCGACCCCCTTTTTCTGTGAAATGCATGTTTTTATTCTCATTTAGGAAAAACGGGATCAACTTTAGGTATGTCTTGGGGTAAACCTTATATTTCTAGCGCAATGGTCGACTCTCCACCCCTTTTTTCTGTGAAATGCATGTTTTTACTACCATTTAGGAAAAATGGGATCAACTTTAGGTATGGCTTGGGGTAAACCGCATATTTCTAGCGCGATAGTGGAATCTCCATCCGTTTTTTCTGTGAAATGCATGTTTTTACTACCATTTAGGAAAAATGGGATCAACTTTAGGTATGGCTTGGGGTAAACCGCATATTTCTAGCGCAACAGTGGAATCTCCACCCCTTTTTTCTGTGAAATGCATTTTTTTTATTCTCATTCAGGAAAAACGGGATCAACTTTAGGTATGGCTTGGGGTAAACCGTATATTTCTAGCGCAATATATATAGTCGAAGATCTAACCCTTTTTTTCTGTGAAATGCATGTTTTTAGTCTCATTTAGGGAAACGGGATCAACCTTAGCTAAGGCTTTGGGGAAACCGTATATTTGCAGCGCAATAGTCGAATCTCGACCCCTTTTTTCTGTGAAATGCATGTTTTCATTCTCATTTAGGAAAAACGGGATCAACTTTAGGTATGGCTTGGGGTAAACCGTATACTTCTAGCGCAATAGTCGAATCTCGAACCCTTTTTGCTGTGAAATGCATGTTTTTACTCTCATTTAAGAAAAACGGGATCAACTTTAGCTATGGCTTGGGGTAAACCTTATATTTCTAGCGCAATAGTCGAATCTCGAACCCTTTTTTCTGTGAAATGCATGTTTTTACTCTCATTTAAGAAAAACGGGATCAACTTAGCTAAGGCTTGAGGTAAACTGTATATTTGCAGCGCAATAGTCGAATCTCGACCCCTTTTTTCTGTGAAATGCATGTTTTTATTCTCATTTAGGAAAAACGGGATCAACTTTAGGTATGGCTTGGGGTAAACCGTATATTTCTAGCGCAATAGTCGAATCTCGAACCCTTTTTTCTGTGAAATGCATGTTTTTACTCTCATTTAAGAAAAACGGGATCAACTTTAGCTATGGCTTGGGGGAAACAGTATATCTCTAGCGGAATAGCCTAATCTCCACCCCTTTTTTCTGTTAAATGCGTGTTTTTATTCTCATCTAGGGAAAACGGGATCAACTTTAGGTATGGCTTGTGGTAAACTGTATATTTCTAGCGCAATAGTCCAATCTCGACCCCCTTTTTCTGTGAAATGCATGTTTTTACTACCATTTAGGAAAAATGGGATCAACTTTAGGTATGGCTTGGGGTAAACCGCATATTTCTAGCGCAACAGTGGAATCTCCATCCCTTTTTTCTGTGAAATGCATTTTTATTCTCATTTAGGAAAAATGGGATCAACTTTAGGTATGGCTTGGGGTAAACCGCATATTTCTAGCGCAACAGTGGAATCTCCATCCCTTTTTTCTGTGAAATGCATTTTTTTTATTCTCATTCAGGAAAAACGGGATCAACTTTAGGTATGGCTTGGGGTAAACCTTATATTTCTAGCGCAATATATATCGAAGATCTAACCCTTTTTTTCTGTGAAATGCATGTTTTTAGTCTCATTTAGGGAAAACGGGATCAACCTTAGCTAAGGCTTGGGGGAAACCGTATATTTGCAGCGCAATAGTCGAATTTCGACCCCTTTTTTCTGTGAAATGCATGTTTTTATTCTCATTTAGGAAAAACGGGATCAACTTTAGGTATGGCTTGGGGTAAACCGTATATTTCTAGCGCAATAGTCGAATCTCGAACCCTTTTTTCTGTGAAATGCATGTTTTTACTCTCATTTAAGAAAAACGGGATCAACTTTAGCTATGGCTTGGGGGAAACAGTATATCTCTAGCGGAATAGCCTAATCTCCACCCCTTTTTTCTGTGAAATGCATGTTTTTATTCTCATTTAGGAAAAACGGGATCAACTTTAGGTATGTCTTGGGGTAAACCTTATATTTCTAGCGCAATGGTCGACTCTCCACCCCTTTTTTCTGTGAAATGCATGTTTTTACTACCATTTAGGAAAAATGGGATCAACTTTAGGTATGGCTTGGGGTAAACCGCATATTTCTACCGCAATAGTGGAATCTCCATCCGTTTTTTCTGTGAAATGCATGTTTTTATTCTTATTTAGGAAAAACGGCATCAACTTTAGGTATGGCTTGCGGTGAACCGTATATTTCTAGCGCAATAGTCCAATCTCGACCCCTTTTTTCCGTGAAATGCATGTTTTTACTACCATTTAGGAAAAATGGGATCAACTTTAGGTATGGCTTGGGGTAAACCGCATATTTCTAGCGCAATAGTGGAATCTCCATCCTTTTTTCTGTGAAATGCATTTTTTTATTCTCATTCAGGAAAAACGGGATCAACTTTAGGTATGGCTTGGGGCAAACCGTATATTTCTAGCGCAATATATATAGTCGAAGATCTAACCTTTTTTTCTGTGAAATGCATGTTTTTAGTCTCATTTAGGAAAAACGGGATCAACTTTAGGTATGGCTTGGGGTAAACCGTATATTTCTAGCGCAATAGTTCAATCTCCACTCCTTTTTTTCTGTGAAATGCGTGTTTTTATTCTCATTTAGGGAAAACGGGATCGACTTTAGGTAAGGCTTGGGGTAAACCGTATATTTCTAGCGCAATAGAACGATAAATGGATAGAATTGGACTTATTGGTGAAAACTATCGGTTGGGTCGATTCGAGAAGATGAATATTTTGGCCGGCGATTAGGACATTTCATCCGGTTGGGTTAATTGGACCAGTCGAAATGATTGGACTGGAAGCAGTCGAATCATTTTGGCCGGTTTGGCTATTTGAAATATCATACATCATCGCAGGACATGTTTAAAACCGAATACATTTGGAAGGAATCGGTCCATTTGATATATTTAGCCATTTAGTATGTTGGGCCGTTTCAGATAGTTGGATTATCTTGATGGTTGGGCCACTGTAGTCTTTTGACCAATTTGAGCTACAGTGAGTCCTGGACAAAACAACTTGGGACACTTAAAAAACACTATGGAATGACAAAATGTATCGCTTCATTTCCTGGGCTCTCCTCCCCCAATACAAAGTCGAGACATCGTGGCTTGGTTCAATGCATAAAAATCAACTTTGTATTTGGGGTGGGGAAGGGGGATGTGACAACAAAGACAATTTTCGGGGAAAATGTTTAGTGTCCCAACAATTTTGACCAAAATTATAGCTGAGTTATTCGGTGAGGTTAGGCCATTGGAGCCAAGGACATCGGAGCGGGCTTAGTCAACTGGACCATTTGGGCTACTGAAGGCAGTCTGGTCATTTGTTTCAGTTGAGTCAGTTAAAAGTCTTATCTTTTTATGGATAAGACATTGCGATCAGATAGAACCGCTCCCTGGTTAGCTCATACTTGTCCAATACTCTGACAAATTTATGCCGGCAGAGCATTGTGCTGTAATACATTGTGCTGTATTGTGCCGTTCTAGAATCTATTGTTAAACTATTGTTATGGTCATATAACACAATACAATGCTCTGCATAAATTTGTCAGAGTTTTGGAAAACCCTCGGTTTGCTTAGTGGAATGAGCTCCAGTCTGCAGAGCGGAGGGCCTCGGGTTCAAATCCTGGCCGGACCACCAATGAGAGAATTTAAAAAACTGGTAAGATCATGCTACATGGCTGTGCTCAGCACCTTTTCTCAATACAGGTGATCGCGGCATTGGGCGGTGACGTTGAGCCGTTGGTCATGTCTTCTACACCCATCACAATTAATGATAGGGACGTTAAAGAACCCACTCACACTCACTGTTCGAAGAAGAGTAGGGAACGCAATCCCTAGTGAAGTGGTATAACCTTTCCTTGGGTGGGGTGGAGGAGATTGAGCTGAGATGATTTCATGTGCTGACATCCGATCTCATTCTTCTAGTTAATTCTAATCAGCCTGTTATTCAGTTCTCTGAATGGCAAAAAGGCCGAACTGAAACGTATTAGTATTAGTAATGGTAAAGACAAATTCATATCGTAACGGTTTATTGAAGCATGTGTAAAGAGTAGCCATTCATCTTTGACAAACATGTTCGGTTTTAATACTGAAAGATAATATACAATATATCTAACAAATTTAGAAGGCCAAACCATGTACATGTATTATATTGTCATAAACACGAGACGGGAATCTGAGAAAACGAGTGATATATGGAAAGCACGAGACGGAGACAAATGCATTCACCATTTCTCGAGTGTTTTCTAAGGGCCGTCATGTTTTATGACAATAATAAATGCCTTAACCTTCTCTATTTGATATATTATTTCGGATTTTCGCTATAAGGAAAATTAAAATGAAACGAGTTTTACGCCAACTTTACTTGATCTATACATTTTTTATATAGCTTACAAAAAAATGTAACTACAGAATTAAACATGAAAAACTCTTTCTTCCCACTACAGTTTAAAAAATTGACTTGACAAAAACTAACTCAAAACAAGAGCACTCGGTTTTTCGAAGGATTTTCGCTTTTAGGAAAACTAAAATCGATCGAGCCATAAACAAGAGCGTCGTGCAAACAGTTTTTTCCTGATTTAGGAAAGGCTGGTATCCCTACACTATTTGACAGGCGTAAATCACACTATCTAGTAGTTTTAATTTATTTAATGATATTAAAACAAAAGAAGACCATAAGGCTCGCAGAACTATTACCGTCTAGGTCAGGTCATCACAGACAGCTAAGAAATAAGAGTCTTTGTAAAAACAGATCGATTTAAGAACTCCTTTATTATTAGCCATAGCCGTATAAATTGATTATTTATTTTTTATCTAGTTTTCATTGTAAATAATATTTATATTAGTTTTCATTGTCAATAATATATATATATATATATATATATATATATATATATATAATTATATATAACTATTTTAATAGCAAAACTGAGTGGATTGAAATCCTCATCTACTATAAAGTGCTCGATAGTAGAACTAGAGCGATAATTAATTATAATGTAAAAGCTAGGTTATTTGAACATCTACTGCAACTCTGAGTTTCAGGCTAAGTGTGAAGCATTGATGATTGCTTCACAAGAAGCATGAAACTCAAAGTTGCAGTAAATGTTCAAATAACCTACAACCCCGGACAAAACTAGTTGAGACAAACTGAAATTACCCTTTCATTTTGGTATACTTCTGAGACAAATTTCCCACACCACAATATAAATATGCGCCCTCCCCCTCCCCCTCCTTCCAATGTTGTTTTGGGTATTACTGTATTTGAATCAGACAGTTTTTAGAACAAAACAACATTGCATGGGGGGTGGGGAGGGGGGATTTCTTTATGTTTGTTGACGCGGGAATTGGGCGTAAAATTTAGAAATAGATGAAAAGTGTCGCAACAGTTTTGTCCGAGGTTGTAGCTTTTACATTACAATTAAATATTTTCATATATATGTCATAGCGCATGCAATTTAGTCGATTTATCTATCTTTATCCATCTTTTATGCTCTGTACTCGGATTAGGCATAGCTTTTAACTCGATCAGAGCGCGGACAGCTTCCAATCATTTTTATATAAATCAGTTGAATATTGATAATATCGACGCCTTAAAAAAATTATTAATCAATCTCAGTCCGAATCACTCTCCTCATTATGATTAGTATCCTGATGATTTGTAGCGAATAAACGCTCCGCCGTTTGTCTTGAGCAGTCCTCTTTGATCATTGCCACAAAGATTATTGCCTAAAATGAAGAAGAAAACAGAACGAGAAACCAAAACGCATTCAGTAATTGCATGGTATGTAGTAGCATTGGTGTTACCTTTAGATGCAACAAAGGCTGCCTTTAGTGATAAGTAAGTGTGTTAAAAGATAAAAATATAGAAATTAGATAGAAGCGTGAGCAGTCAGGTTGGTAGTTAGGTGGATAGGCATGTAATTTAGGTTACTAAGTATGCAGTGATTAAAGTGTAACTAACAATAAACGAAAGGGAAGCCGGACAGAAGGAGTAAGTAACTAACCTCAGGAACTAATACTGACAAAACATAGCTCATCATCTTGGTGTCAGTGCTTTTAAAATCTGGCCAAAACTCCGGTAGAAATGACTTCACCTCATTAGTGAGTCTTCGGGTCTAAAAAAAGAAAAATAAGAAGTCAACAGAATAGAATAGACACGGAATTCACACTCGACACTAACTGATGCACCAACACGTCGACTAAGACTCCTGGTCATGCCCTTTGAGGTTTCATGACAGGCCTAAGGCTTACTTGCTTTACGATTTCAATCGGACGTTGTAGGTTTATATATCCGTGGTATATATTTTTCTTTTAATTCGCAACTAAAAACGTTTTAAACTCTACCCAAGAAGTTAGTGAAAATCCAGACAGTATATAAAACACAATGTTCCTTACCAGTCACCCACCTACCATTGATGATGAAAAAAATGTACTGCAATCGCAACTCAGTTGCAGAACATCGGCCCGCTTATTCTGGTGGAAGAGGGCGTGCCTGGTGCTTGGGGTATTCCCGTATAGGATGTTCTTGAGGTGGTTCTAGAAATACATGACATAAAACAAAATATGAAATAATTAGCACAACTTTAAAACCATTACTCCAAATGAAAGGCAAATGTTATTAAACACCATTTAGTGTTATCAATAATAACTGTTAACGATATGCGAAACGCGTTCGCTAATTACTTCCTTGGGTTTTACCTTTACATCTGACAGCTCTGGATGCTGTAAAAAAGACATTCGAGATGGGTAATTCCTGTTTAAAAAAACAAAAACAAAAAATGCCTCTACTTTATTTAAAGTAATAAAATGTCGATTGATATGTGCGCTACGTGGAGAGGGGAGGGGAGCTAAATGTAGATGCAAATGATGTTTGCCGCGTAGATGACATTTGTGCTTTATCGAGTTTTTTTGAGCAATTCCTTGATTCTTTTTTCTACAGCACCTAATGCTTTGACTTTCAACCATTTGAAGATTACAACATAAACAGTCATAGTATATTATGACTCTCTCGGTAAAACAGCATCTACTAGGTACAAGTGCTGATAGCAAGGTTGCTAGCCTCAGAAAGTGTCGCGTTCAAAATATACATCGCGCAACAATACTGGCAAAACATTCAAAACTTCAATAATGAAAAAGTATAACAAACTTACGATGCATTCAGTTGCTTTTTCTTGCAACCACAATAATAATCTTCATCAGGAACTTCTGAATCGTCACTTAACCCCACACACGAGTAGTGAAACCACTTTTTGCAGTCTTCACAGAAGATCCAATTATCAGTTTTCTTTTTTTTCCTCCTTGGCATTTCCTGGCAAAGAAATGCCTCGCACCGGTGATCATCTTTTTCTTTCTCGCTTATCTGACCTTGTTTTCGTTTTCGCGTAGGCCTGGTTCTTTTGGTTGATAGTGTGTTGGTTGGTGGTGTGATGGTGGTGTTGGTTGGTGGTGTGATGGTGGTGCTGGTTGGTGGTGTGATGGTGGTGCTGCTTGGTGGTGTGATGGTGGTGCTGGTTGGTGGTGTGATGGTGGTGTTTGTTGGTGGTGTGATGGTGTTGGTTGGTGGTGTGATGGTGGTGTTGGTTGGTGGTGTGATGGTGGTGCTAGTTGGTGGTGTGATGGTGGTGCTGGTTGGTGGTGTGATGGTGGTGCTGGTTGGTGGTGTGATGGTGGTGTTGGTTGGTGGTGTGATGGTGGTGCTGCTTGGTGGTGTGATGGTGGTGTTGGTTGGTGGTGTGATGGTGGTGCTGGTTGGTGGTGTGATGGTGTTGGCTGCTGGTGTGATGGTGGTGCTGGTTGGTGGTGTGATGGTGGTGCTGCTTGGTGGTGTGATGGTGGTGTTGGTTGGTGGTGTGATGGTGGTGTTGGTTGCTGGTGTGATGGTGGTGTTGGTTGGTGGTGTGATGGTGGTGCTGGTTGGCGGTGTGATGGTGGTGCTGGTTGGCGGTGTGATGGTGGTGTTGGTTGCTGGTGTGATGGTGGTGCTGGTTGGTGGTGTGATGGTGGTGCTGGTTGGTGGTGTGATGGTGGTGTTGGTTGGTGGTGTGATGGTGGTGTTGGTTGGTGGTGTGATGGTGGTGTTGGTTGGTGGTGTGATGGTGGTGTTGGTTGGTGGTGTGATGGTGGTGCTGGTTGGTGGTATGATGGCGGTGCTGGTTGGTGGTGTGATGGTGGGGCTGGTTGCTGGTGTGATGGTGGTGGTGGTATTAGAATAGGTGGATGTAGTGATTGTGCTGATGGGTGTGTTTCTGTCAGTAAGCTTGAAAATTATGCTATTTTTAGCAGCAATAATTTTCTTAAGAGTGCTGACTCCATAAGAAGATGGATGTTTTAGTGGCAGCGAGTCCATGTTTTCCACCTGAATGTTGACTTTGTGCGTCTTGAGGTCATTGTATGGAACCCTCAGGCCACTTTTTCCGCAAGCTTCACCTGAAAAACATAAGTGGCACGACACATTTTCTCCTAGCATCCGTGCGGTCAACAAAAGCATTCAACAAAATACTACGTACTGACAAGGGTTCTTTATTTATTAAAGACTATTTAAAACTAGAACTGTATGTAGCTCATGATTGTATTAACGCGGATATGCTGTAATCGAGTTCAGAGGTGCTTAAAGCGACCGAACTCAGTAAAGGTTGTTTCAATGAAATGTGCAGATAAAACTGTTCTCAGATTGAATTTATATTCCATGTAGGTTAAATATGTATCCAGTATTCAATCTACGTAAGATAACCCTAACCCAAACACAAAGCTAACCGTCACCCTGGCACAGTCACCCTGGCACAAATAAACACTGATGTAGCCAGTGGTGCGATAGTTAGTTTTAATTTGCCGGTGTTGGGGTTAGGGTTAGCTCACATCCGATTGAATACTGGGTACTTTTTTATCCTTCATGGAATATTGATTCAACCTGAAAACGGTTACCTGCAACACCAATTTCAAACATTAAAAGGGTCAATATGTCATAAGATTCATAAAGTACCCCTTGACAACGTTATCCGTTGGACGATATTGCCAAATTCAGCGAGTTTTCAGCGCACATTGATGTGGCTGAATGATTTACAAAAAAACAATAGATTCATACAATATATAAATCAACTTACTGTATTTACTATTAAACAGTTCTATCACTTGCCGACGTAATTCGTCTTTTTCAGTTCTGCTGCTTGACGTTGTCCTTTCTTCCCTCAGTGATCCTGACAAAAGTAAGGCGAGAAATGATGAACACTTTGTCGGATAAGTGAACTGACATATCAAAAATTTTGAAATACCTTCACTATGACCATTGACAAACGAATAGAATTTAGGAGCTAGCCGGGAAGTTTCCACAAATTGAATAGCCCTCGGATGTCCAAATACATCCATATCCCCTTGACCGCTATCGCTAATGAAAAGGCATTTCACGCCTAAATCCTTAAGGTTTTCACACTGAAAAATACAAAGAGCAAGAACGGCGTCTCCGTTGTTTTAATTGTTATTGATGCATGACAGTGATTAGTTGTACGTCACATGACCGCTTTTCTGTAAAAAGTACTATACCTCGCGTTTTACATTCTTCAAAGTCCTCTTAATCAGCTCCTTGTCGCTTAGGACCACTTCGGAAAGTGCTCGCCTGTTGAACTCCTTTCGTTCATCCTCGTGAAGTTCTTGCCACCTCTCTGCGAGGAAGCAATTGCGGTCTTTAAAATCTAGCTCTTTAACTTGCTCTGTAAAAAATATAATATCAAATAAATATATATATTTTTATGCTGTATAAAAATTGTTTATCTTCTTTGCACAGATTTCGCCTCGCTTTTTGATTATTACAGACATTATGCTCACTTAAAAATTGTTTATAAAACGTGCTCAACAAATTCAGTCGTTTTGATTGCTTTCATGGAAGACAGCTCCGCCAAAACGCGTGGAGGCTCGCGCGCGGGCACCCACGCTTACGCCTCGTATTACCGAGCCGCTAGCACGAAATGCACCTACCGTCAATCGTAGCAATCTCTTTACAAAACAGATTAAAACCATTCAGATGTGACTTGTTTTTTCTGCGAATAAAATGAAAACATTAAGAGGGAGGTTACACCAAAATGTCGTTGCTGCCTGCACTCGGGCGTTTGCTATTTGCTTTACGCATCGCCCAGAATGCAGCGACACTGATGCCTCTGATTTCACTTCTTTGGAAGAAAGAAAATCAGAGACCCAATCGGAGTACACGTCTGCGCGCAAGAAATCAGTAAAGAAAAAGCGCTGAAATAAAATAAAAAGTCATTACCTTGCAGACTTAGGCATAATTCCTCAGAAAAAACAGGAACTCTCAACACGAGGTTTGCTATCCAGGAATGTCAGTAAATGGCCTCGTTGTCCAATGCCCTCTTGAACGCCAATAAAGATAGTATGAAATATGTATCATATTACGCAAAAAGATGTCAAAACGGCGTCTCGATTACTAGATCATTATCGCTGTCTTTAAAACTTACAAAATAGCTTTGTGTGACTGGTCATATTATATAAATGCTCATATGGCTAGTGCGGTAAATTATAAAGTAGAAAACCCACAAAATATTACCTGTCATTAAAAAAGGATCAAACTAAAATAAATCATGATCAAAAATGCCCAGAAACAAAAATGCTAAGACCATAAAGACACTAGCGTGCGCGCGTGGCAGGCTCCAGAAACGCAAGGGGAAAGGGAACAGAAGTTTGAGGTGACAGTTCGCGCGACATCTGTCATAGATACCCGGGTTAGATATGGCATTGTTTTCGGTTTCATACACATAAAAGTAGTCTGTTCAACCAAAAAAAGGTAAACACTAACAAAGCGAATAAACGAAAAACCAATTGATTTTAAGCGGATTTAAAATTAAACTTTTGACTGAAATTCAACCGGCAAAAAATCACCCGTCCGTAAATGATCATATAGTACGCAACTAGACCCAAATTATTTCCTTTTTGTGGCTTCTGAACGAATAATGTTAATATTTCCGGTTCTTACATACGAATAAATCGAATAAACGAAAAACGAATTTATTTCAGGGGCATTTAAAATGTCACGTTTGACTGAAATTCACCCGGCATAAAATCACCCGTCCGTATGATCATAAAAATTATAGTACACAACTCGACTTAAATTATTTTCTTTATGTGGCTTCTAGACGCCATTCAGCGGCCTATGATGTTGATATTTCATGTTCTTACGTACAAATGAATAGAATAAATGAAAAACGAATTTATTTCAGGGGCATTTCAAATTTCACTTTTGACTAAAAGTTACCCGGCATAAAATCACCCGTCCGTATGATCATATAGTACACAACTCGACCTAAATTATTTCCTTTTTGTGGTTTCTAGACGCCATTCAGCGGCCTATGATGTTGATATTTCAGGTTCTTACCTACGAATGAATAGAATAAATGAAAAACGAATTTATTTCAGGGGCATTTAAAATGTCACGTTTGACTGAAATTCACCCGGCATAAAATCACCCGTCCGTATGATCATATAGTACACGACTCGACTTAAATTATTTTCTTTTTGTGGCTTTTAGACGCCATTCAGCGGCCTATGATGTTGATATTTCATGTTCTTACGTACAAATGAATAGAATAAATGAAAAACGAATTTATTTCAGGGGCATTTCAAATTTCACTTTTGACTAAAAGTTACCCGGCATAAAATCACCCGTCCGTATGATCATATAGTACACAACTCGACCTAAATTATTTCCTTTTTGTGGTTTCTAGACGCCATTCAGCGGCCTATGATGTTGATATTTCAGGTTCTTACCTACGAATGAATAGAATAAATGAAAAACGAATTTATTTCAGGGGCATTTAAAATGTCACGTTTGACTGAAATTCACCCGGCATAAAATCACCCGTCCGTATGATCATATAGTACACAACTCGACTTAAATTATTTTATTTATGTGGCTTCTAGACGCCATTCAGCGGCCTATGATGTTGATATTTCATGTTCTTACGTACAAATGAATAGAATAAATGAAAAACGAATTTATTTCAGGGGCATTTCAAATTTCACTTTTGACTAAAAGTTACCCGGCATAAAATCACCCGTCCGTATGATCATATAGTACACAACTCGACCTAAATTATTTCCTTTTTGTGGTTTCTAGACGCCATTCAGCGGCCTATGATGTTGATATTTCAGGTTCTTACCTACGAATGAATAGAATAAATGAAAAACGAATTTATTTCAGGGGCATTTAAAATGTCACGTTTGACTGAAATTCACCCGGCATAAAATCACACGTCCGTATGATCATATAGTACACGACTCGACCTAAATTATTTACCTTTTGTGGCTTCTAGACGCCATTCAGCGGCCTATGATGTTGATATTTCAGGTTCTTACGTACAAATGAATAGAATAAACGAAAAACGAATTTATTTCAGGGGCATTTAAAATGTCACTTTTGACTAAAAGTCACCCGGCATAAAATCACCCGTCCGTATGATCATATAGTACACAACTCGACCTAAATTGTTTCCTTTTTGTGGCTTTCAGACGCCATTCAGCGGCCTATGATGTTGATATTTCATGTTCTTACGTACAAATGAATAGAATAAATGAAAAACGAATTTATTTCAGGGGCATTTAAAATGTCACGTTTGACTGAAATTCACCCGGCATAAAATCACCCGTCCGTATGATCATATAGTACACAACTCGACTTAAATTATTTTCTTTATGTGGCTTCTAGACGCCATTCAGCGGCCTATGATGTTGATATTTCAGGTTCTTACCTACGAATGAATAGAATAAACGAAAAACGAATTTATTTCAGGGGCATTTAAAATGTCACGTTTGACTGAAATTCACCCGGCATAAAATCACCCGTCCGTATGATCATATAGTACACAACTCGACTTAAATTATTTTCTTTATGTGGCTTCTAGACGCCATTCAGCGGCCTATGATGTTGATATTTCAGGTTCTTACCTACGAATGAATAGAATAAACGAAAAACGAATTTATTTCAGGGGCATTTAAAATGTCACGTTTGACTGAAATTCACCCGGCATAAAATCACCCGTCCGTATGATCATATAGTACACGACTCGACTTAAATTATTTTCTTTATGTGGCTTCTAGACGCCATTCAGCGGCCTATGATGTTGATATTTCATGTTCTTACGTACGAATGAATAGAATAAACGAAAAACGAATTTATTTCAGGGGCATTTAAAATGTCACTTTTGACTAAAAGTCACCCGGCATAAAATCACCCGTCCGTATGATCATATAGTACACAACTCGACTTAAATTGTTTCCTTTTTGTGGTTTCTAGACGCCATTCAGCGGCCTATGATGTTGATATTTCAGGTTCTTACCTACGAATGAATAGAATAAATGAAAAACGAATTTATTTCAGGGGCATTTAAAATGTCACGTTTGACTGAAATTCACCCGGCATAAAATCACCCGTCCGTATGATCATATAGTACACGACTCGACCTAAATTATTTTCTTTTTGTGGCTTCTAGACGCCATTCAGCGGCCTATGATGTTGATATTTCAGGTTCTTACGTACGGATAAATCGAACTGATCGAATAAACGAAAAACGAATTTAATTCAGGGGCATTTAAAATGTCACTTTTGACTGAAATTCACCCGGCATAAAATCACCCGTCCGTATGATCATATAGTACACGACTTGACCTAAATTATTTTCTTTTTGTGGCTTCTAGACGCCATTCAGCGGCCTATGATGTTGATATTTCATGTTCTTACGTACGAATGAATAGAATAAACGAAAAACGAATTTAATTCAGGGGCATTTAAAATTTCACTTTTGACTAAATTCACCCGGCATAAAATCACCCGTCTGTATGATCATATAGTACACAACTCGACCTAAATTATTTTCTTTTTGTGGTTTCTAGACGCCATTCAGCGGCCTATGATGTTGATATTTCAGGTTCTTACGTACGAATGAATAGAATAAACGAAAAACGAATTTATTTCAGGGGCATTTAAAATGTCACGTTTGACTGAAATTCACCCGGCATAAAATCACCCGTCCGTATGATCATATAGTACACGACTCGACCCAAATTATTTTCTTTTTGTGGCTTCTAGACGCCATTCAGCGGCCTATGATGTTGATATTTCAGGTTCTTACGTACGAATGAATAGAATAAACGAAAAACGAATTTATTTCAGGGGCATTTAAAATGTCACGTTTGACTGAAATTCACCCGGCATAAAATCACCCGTCCGTATGATCATATAGTACACGACTCGACCCAAATTATTTTCTTTTTGTGGCTTCTAGACGCCATTCAGCGGCCTATGATGTTGATATTTCAGGTTCTTACGTACGAATGAATAGAATAAACGAAAAACGAATTTATTTCAGGGGCATTTAAAATGTCACGTTTGACTGAAATTCACCCGGCATAAAATCACCCGTCCGTATGATCATATAGTACACGACTCGACCCAAATTATTTTCTTTTTGTGGCTTCTAGACGCCATTCAGCGGCCTATGATGTTGATATTTCAGGTTCTTACCTACGAATGAATAGAATAAACGAAAAACGAATTTATTTCAGGGGCATTTAAAATGTCACTTTTGACTGAAATTCACCCGGCATAAAATCACCCGTCCGTATGATCATATAGTACACGACTCGACCTAAATTATTATTTTTTGTGGCTTCTAGACGCCATTCAGCGGCCTATGATGTTGACATTTCAGGTTCGTACGTACGAATGAATAGAATAAACGAAAAACGAATTTATTTCGGGTGGATTTAAAATGTGACTTTTGACTGAAATTCACCCGGCATAAAATCACCCGTATGTATTATCATATAGTACGCAACTCGACCTAAATTATTTCCTTTTGTGGCTTCTAGACGCCATTCAGCGGCCTACGATGTTGACATTTCGGGTTCTTACGTACGAATGAACGGAATAAACGAAAAAAAATTATTTCAGGCGCATTTAAAATTTCACTTTTGGCTGAAATTCACCCAGCATAAAATCACCCGTCCGTATGATCATATGGTTGTGTGACATCATGCAATGTGTTATGGGTAGCGTACTATAGTACGTACTACAACGGGTGATGCCCGCGTAATTTGGTGCATTTTCAGCGGCCGTCACCCATAGGAGTCGCAAGAACCGGGTGTTTCAGCGGGAAAACTTTTTACTCCACAGACATGCATGTGAAGCAAACCTACGATTAATTGGCCCTAGTTTGTTTAGCCGGAAACATCATTTCGCCGTGATTATGGCAAATTAGCAATAAATAAAAATTTGCCCGAATAAAAAATTCTGTTACGTACAGCGCAACATCAACACAATTCTGTTTATACATCAGACCAGGAGCCTATTACTCAGACCTCAGATCTCGAGCCAACAACGGTAAGAACTTCAGATTGAAAATTGTGGTTTGGGCCGGCCTGGAGTTTTTGTAAAATGTACGATATAAAACAATAGGAATCAGTTAGGAATACGCGGACTTAAACACTACGGAAACGGATGTGTTCGTGTCCGTGATCGGAAACCCTACGGAAACGCGTAGAGAATGTTACGTAGAGAATGTTACGTGTTTCCCGTTGTATCCGCGCCGCGGAAACGCGACTGAAACTCAAAGTTTCATGTTTCCGTAACATTTCCGAGTTACGGAAACTCCTTATTTCACCCTGTGGTGAATGGTGGATATTTTATGGACGTAGTCCTCCGTGATCCTACAGTTCCCGTTGCTATCGAATGTGGAAAGCCTTTTAACTCTTCAGTGTTCCATCTATTTTGTTATCGCCCTCCGACTTTTCCAAACAATAATTTTTTCTACTCATGGAAATGCAATAAACATAACGACCCAGTATGTAACGAAAAGAAGGGTCCCCTTGCTGAAGCTATTGAAAGTCACCCAAAACGGCAAGAAGTAATTAGTTTCTGCTTGGATGCCGAGGGTTTTACACCGTTACACCGGGCAGCACAAGGAGCCAATTTGGTATCAATTCGTTACCTGCTTGCAAATGGTGCAAATGATTCTATTTTAAGCCCACATGGACATGATGCCTTAACATTGGCCGTTCTTTTTGCATGGAAGAGACCAATTGATAAACCGGGTGAATGTTTTCTTCATATGACACGGGCCGAAGATGCGGCAATTGAACTTCTCCACCATGCAATGAAAAGTCGTGGGTACCAAATCAAATGCGACTCCAGCAAACCAGAACTGACTTTATATCATTTCGCAACCTCTCGTGGTCTCTTGAAGCTAATAGAAGTCATATTCAACGAAAGTGCTTTGCACCAATTAGATGTGGACTGCCCCAATTCGGACGGAATAACACCAATGTACCTGGCAAAAATGTTTGAAAATCAAAGATTAAGTAACATAATAAGTTCCTACTCAGGCTCCAATCCTTGGAATCAAGTCATCCAGACAATTAAAAATCATGGAGGTGAGATGCGATATCCAATTAAGGATGCTGAATATAATTTAATGTACAACGGTGTGTATGGCTGGATTCCAAAGGAGTTTACATTAGATTTGAGACCTGACTTATTCCACTTTATCAAGTCGCTTTTGACGTTGTATGAAAAAAGTGAGAACAAGTCATTTCGTTGCTTCTTCGATCGTAATCGTGATTTAAATCATGAAAAATACTATTATTGGGAAATGTTGTCGATTTGGAAAGAGATCAATAACACATTTAAAAAGAAGCTTTTAGGTCAAGATTATTTGAATTTCCGTGGAGGCATAAAACAGTGTTCATGGGAAGAGGAACAATTTCGAAAAGACTTCAAATGGTATTCACGACATGTGGAACAATTTCGTCGATACCTGTCAAGAATTGTTTTACATAGACTGACCTATCCAAAAAATATCGCCAAGACTAAGAAATGGGAAACCTTTAATAAGGTACAAAGAAATTGGTTTGAAAAAGAACTTCTCCATTTAATGAAGATGCGACACACGGAAGTCCGAAGCTTTGCTTGTGCTAAATTGCTATCTCGCAGAATTGAAGCACTTTTCCATTTGGATTCAAGAACAGTTTCATTTAGCATTAAAAAGTATCAGGAAAGGCCTCCTTATAATTATCTTAGTTCAATTTGCCAAGATTTACATTTGATCTTCAATGATTATTTGTCACACATGATGAGAAATCATTCTTTTCAATACATATTTAATAGTAGTCGAAAAACTCTTTATTAGTGGTATTGACAGCGAACCATGGAGTAAAAAACTTCTAGTCGAGTGGCCTCTAAAATTTGTTTTGAAGCGCTCCCTCGGTTTCTTCCGTCGATATGATTATCTCAAGACTCTCCATATAGGAATCGAGCCAACTACCTACCTCCCACTTTACACCGATGAACAGCAAAAGTTGATCGAGTCGGCTCATGGCCTATTCAGAAGAGGTCTCGATCGATAGGTAGCAACCCACTGAGCCATGGAAGACATGGAGTCGAGACGAGTCACTCTGTTTATAGATGTCGACTGCAGCGACTGATCAACGATTCTAAGAAACATCTTGCCTAGTTCCTGTACGGCTTCTTTCCATGCCTTCACGGTCATGCATTTCGGTGACGCTCGGAACACGCGATCCGAAACGCGTGACCGCGGCGAAATAATGAGGCCTAGGTACTAGGCAAAGAAACATCTATTCTTAACGTTTGTGGGCTCTGTTATTTGGCTTTAATATCTTAAGATCTTCTAAGGAGGAAATTAATATCCCCCAAACAAACTTATGGATTCCACGGACCTTTGCTGTCATCCTCAGTAAGAATATTAACTTTTTTAATATATACATTTGTTTTTTAAAAAACGCGGATTTTGGCAATCAATGAAAAAAAAAACGCCTAATAATATCTTACAACAAGAGACTATGAATCTTGCTTACAGTTACAAGATGTGAATTCTAGATGTTGGTGTTTGTAATTTAAATCAAGCAATGTTTCAATTCTATAAAGCAGAATTAGATTTAGGCATTTTAAGATAGGATATGTAATTACGTGATACCTAGTAATGTATAATTTTTTTTCAATGTTTTTGTTTAGGTGTCCCCAAATAGTAGTCCACTTGTGACCAGCTAGTAGTCGTCTGTCACTTAAATAATGAAAACTTTCTGATTGGCTTTCATGACTGGCCAATCAAAATACAAGCGTTGGAGTCATGCATTTTGATTGGCTAGTTGAAACAAAGCAGCCAGAATTTTTTAAAAAGATGGTATGGAAAGCAACTCTATAAGCTTAGCAGCGTCGTCTATGCATTACGCTGATATTAAACTTGCAAATGGCTTCAGTGAATTTTGTTTCCTTCGAGATTCTCACGGGGAAACAGAAGTCACTGTTTCCCCGAGGGATCAGCCATTAAGTGATTTGTTATATAGCAACACTAAAAACACAACACAGTTTGAAAAACGCGCCTAGCACTCGAGGTAAACATCAATCGCATCATAATCATGCCAACGTGTGTCAAGGTCTGATCACGTGCGCTAGCGGGCAACAGTGCAATGTTACCCTATGACGTCAAAATTGTTGCCCGCTTTCGCAAATGTTGCCCGCTTAGGACAATTGGCGGGAAATGATTATGATGCGATTAATGTTTATTGTTGATCTTTCATCCCCTCGTAAACGTCAGGAGCTAGTTTTTATCGGGTCCGAAAATGTCATTTTACATTTCCAGCTTTAGAACCGGCTTAACTTTTCATCTTATTGTAATTGGAAAATCTGAGGGCGGAGTGGGCATCCCAAACAGCTATTTGGTGAAACAATTAGTTTGTGTGCCCTGAGAGGTACACGCGACTTGTAATAAAACTAACGTACTGGTTGTTGCAGGATCTCTAATGTAGAGATCCGCACGCCAGAAGACACTAGAAGTGGGCTGGCAGTCCTGAGGTGACATTACGGAAATGCGCAGATTTATATTGGACAATATTTCTAGTAACAAAATTAGTTTTCTTCAGAGCAAGGGCCAGGGCTATACTGAAAGAAAATTTACACTTAGCAAATCAAGGAACCGTTATAGTGTTTTCTTTCACTATAGCCCTGGCCAATGAGAAGGTTAGTTTTGTTAGTCGAAATATTGGCCATTAAGTCTAACCATTTGCCATAGTGCCAGCCTTGCATTTAAAAGTTTGAGTCCTATAACGTGGATGGTCTGTTGATAAATCCAAACGTGTTACAATATTTAAAAGAAAACTGTTAAGCAGTACATGTACAGTTCAACCCCGGACACCGTAGGGATCAAAGAAACTGTCCGTATTAACGCGGCGGGATCAGTGGCAGATCAAGGCAAGGGACCCGGGGGCCTGGGCCCCCCCCTTAAACACCCCATTATCATGCCAAAAAATAGGACACGAGGAGCCAAACGTTTTTCAGTCTCTAACATTTCCATCTCCCCCCCCCCCCCCCCCCCCCCCCCCTCCTTATCGCGTTCGAAGAACGCAATCCTAATTTCGTGTTGGAGACAAATTTGAGATTTTTTGGTAGACGGTCTTCCAAATGACCCCCCCCCCCCCCCTTTGGTTTTTTTTTCGGGGCCCATTTCCGCAGGAAATTCCTTCCAACGCGTCTCCATGATCGGTGATTACTGCTAGTTTATTCTTGCTCTGATCGGCCACTAGAGGAAGCCTGAGGGAAAACACTTTTCTGTTGACTTAGTTTGCCCACAAATAACTTTTGGATGAGTCTAGATTTAAAGAATTTTGCTTCTGTTTTGTAATATACCCCGGGACATCTGCACAGCTTTTTTGTCCCCACCAAGGGGCATTTGCCAATGTTTTTCACTAAATGCTACTGCCAGAGGGGTTGTCTGGAGGGCGCGGGGGGGGGGGGGGGGGGGGTACATGGGCACTGCTGGAAAGACGTGCATATATAATTAAATTACTATTCAAATGACTTTGAATAACGGACACTTAAAACTCAGTAACTGGATGCTACAGCTGATGCTATTGATCAAGAGCAGTTTGTACGTGGGTCGTTTGCATTGTTCTGACCACCAATGATCATAAAGTGATTTGATCATTCAAAACAGCATTTTGTATCTTTTTGTGTCGTGTGGTACTGGAAGTTACTCAAATATCGCCTGGAGATTGCTTTGCTTGACTCTCCCTCTTATCAACTACAAATTAGCCTGCTCTAGGTTCACAGATTTATCGTGTGAGGTGACAACAAAATCATCAGGCGCAGGGGCGGCGGCGCCGGGGGCTGGGGGGTGGGGCTTTAGCCTCCCCCCCCCCCCCCCCCCAATTTCAAGCATAAAGATATAAATTGAAAAGAAATGAACAAATATCGCGTCTCTGGCGCTCTCTTTCAAGACCCCCCAATTGAAAATACGCTCCGCCGTCCTTGAGGCGGACACCTCTCTGAGGAGGACAGCTACAACAGGTCCCAAGGATGTCCACATTAGAGAGTCATTGTACTAGTTTTGTCTCACAATATTCTGTTCTTTTAAATCCACAACCTCCTTAAAACTTCAGAAGTTTATGGAATATAGAGCGTCGGAAAACTGACTGCTGATTGGCTGAGTTGGTTTGACCTAAATCTAATAAAAACTAAATAACATAATTATGCCTTAAATAGGTAGCTCACTCTACCTTCTGCCCGTCAAAAGTGGCGGCGCGAAAGAACTCCAGGATGGACCAGGATGCAAAACATTCCACGAACTTTGTGAAAATTGACGAAATGTCGTCTTTGTTCCGATTTGCCGTCATGTTTGCACCATTACCCAGAGGTTTCTTTGCGCGCAACTTCGAACGGAAAGAACTCCTTATGATCATGGGAAAAGATAACTCTAGAGTCCAGTACCCCTCTGCAGTAACTCCTTAGTGAGGACTGAGGCTGAGTGCCTTTGCACGTGCGTTTTACATTTTGGTACATTTCTTTACCGTTCCCTGCAAATCAACAACGTCAAATGACCAAATTATGGCTTCAATGGAGAACCTGAATACACAGCAGTTCAGTTTCCTTTCTCCACTTGAAACTGGAAAGTCATCCCTACAAATTCAGCTCCTGGACAAATCAGTCACATTAGATAAACTAAACAAATTGGAACAATTGGAAAGTAGTTTAAAATAGCGCCAATACTTTTTTCAAGTGACGTTTTCCTTGACGTTGCCATCGTCGTTGCTTAGTCTACGTTCGCTATTCTCTTCCTTATAACAGCTTGTCCATCTTAGCCGTCAGAGCCTGAGTACTAGAACCAAATCCTTGTATCAGAAAACTCTGTTGCGGTCACTGTTTACCGATGCACTCAACCTGTGAATAAAAACAGTAAGCGCACCCATTTCGTGATGTTATCTCTGTATCTCAATATGTATACATCACTTTAGACGATAAGTAAGCTACTAAAACGTCGTGTATACTGTTGCAAGTCTTTCATCTGATACAGATCAATAGGCCATTTGCACGATGGCGTCATTTGACTACAACTACCAGAATTCATTTCGTTTTTCCTTTCTTATTTAAATTTTGTAATCCCAGTGCGGTTTATATAACAATAGCCCTAATTTGCACTACAAAACAAAAACTGAAAGATTCTGGTAGTTGTAGTCATATGACGTCATCGTGCAAATGGCCTATTGCTCTGCAGCTCAGCTCACTCAATCTCGTTCCCAAGGCCTTATCCACATTCAAAATGGCGATGCGGAGAAACCCCCACACTCCAACACAGACATCCTCCTCGACGTGGAGGAGAAGACCGTGACGATCCCTAAGCCTAGGAGTGAGGGGGACTCCCATATAAAAATGACGGGGTGCTCGTCGGAAAGTTTCGAAAAGGTACCAGTGTAGAATCTCATTTGATGGGCGTGGCTCAAAATGGACTTTTACCCCTAAGATGTACCAAATCTAAAAGTTTCTGTCATATTTTACCGGTTCAATACTCTTAAAGGTACCGCTATAATCATTTTTAACGGTGGTCATTTTAGATTTTAGCACCGTAAGCGGTTGAGCCCTAAAAGTATAGGTAAAAACGGCAAACTGATTCTCACGGCAAGGAGAAGAAATTGAGAGAGAAGTGAAATTAAAAAACAAACAGTTGAATATATTTGCCCGATATTTCGGTCTGCAAAACAAACCTTCTACAGAGGCTAAAAAACAAAAATGAATAGATCGTTTTCACGTGACGTCACATAACTTCCGGTCGCCATATTGGTGGACCACTTTCCATTGCGTAATAGCATGCAAATGTGACTCACATCTACAATTGTAGCCTTATAAAAGGACCGTTACATATAAAAGTTTTGAAATATGACATAACAGAATAATAGAAAATGATTGGTAAGAAAGAAGCTAAATTCACTATAAATTGTAAATGAAAGGACCACTCGACAAATTCTAAATACTGGATCTCTGGGCTGAGGATCTGATCAGCGAAATTAATTAGAAACAAATGAAATGAAAGGCTGATCGTACAGTAAAGGAATATATGTATTTTTTAACCGATTAATTTCGAACAGCATGGCCGTTCTTCATCAGGTATTTATATTATACCCTGATGAAGAATGACCGTGCTTTACGAAATTAATCGGTTAAAAAAATATATATTCCTTTACTGTACGATCAGCCTTTTATTTCATTTGCTTCTAAATTCACTAATTAAGTTCATCACGTCTATTTATACCATGAGGATCAACAGTTATCGCTTTATCTATAAGATGGGCCTCGCGTGCCTTTCTGACTGAGTCGCGATTGTCGTGGATGAGTTCCAAGGGAATGAGGAGGATGTCGTTGATAGAGTGGCCTGGTTGGTTAAAATGTATTGAAACAGGAGTAGGATTGATAAGATGGTGGTGATTGAGGATGGAGCGGCGATGTTCCCCAAAGCGTTCATTCAGTTGGCGTTTGGTTTCCCCATTGTACTGTTTTGCGCATTTCTTGCATTCATTTAAGTAGATTAAGTTTTTAGATTTACTAAAACTTAAAAAAAAAAGTTTTTAGATTTACAATTTAAAGTGTCATCGATATGTCAATGGCACTTGCCGTAAGGATCAGTTTGCCGTTTTTACCTATACTATATTTACTGATCCAGGTCTACGATAGATCCGGCACTCGTCATCGGTTTGTCGCTGTGGTTTTGCCGTTATTATAGTTTATGAACCTAAAAAGGTTTATGGATGTCTCCCCGGGGGCCCAGAGGACGTTTGCATTGAAGGCTAAGACGAGGCCGCAAAAAAGCTCTTAGCATATTGGGAAAATGTTTTATGTGAAAATGACGAAATGTCGTCTTTTTCTTGTATTTACAGTCATATGTGCAGCCTTGTCCAGGTTCCTCTCATCTCCGCGCCTTCATTTTGAACGGGGAGAAGGCCTGGGAAAAGATCAAGTCTAGTTTCCATTACCCCTCTTCCGTACTCCCTAAGGGCTGAGGCTGAGTGTGTTCCTCATTTGCATATTACTTCCGCTTTTGGTTTCACTCTTCCCTATCCCGAAAGTTTACCGAGGAGTACGAGTGAATTCAAGTGTGTAGCTGGCATCAGTCATCAATCAGTTCTGTAGAAGGATCTCTCAATAGCTTCGATAACGGTACGTATGATCAAGTTCTGTTCTATACTTTTTGGGGGGTGTATTTCTCAATGTATTTATTTGCTGTTTTTGCTGAGCAGTGATGGCACGCAGTAACACTATTAACAAGCAGTTTTAATGCAAATTAACATTTAATTGCTCAGCGACCATAAACGATTAGCACCGAACTTAAAGAATGAACTCTCATTTAAATTATTTCGACCTAACGACTGATCGATAGTGACGCTATTCCTTAACAATTAATATCTAGGGCTATTCTACCGACAGATTCTACAGACAGTTTATAGTGTATTGCATTAGTATGATGGCAGTCACGGCGTTCTTTATAAAGGCCGTACCGGGTCGTCTCGGTACAACTGAATCAAAGGTATCGCGAAGTATTACTGTATGTCATAAAGGACAATAAAGGAATAGCCTGCAATGCAGGCGTTTATTAAATGATGGGGCGAAATTTCGAGGACGCGCGCGCGAGGGGAGAAAGGGAGAGGAAACCCCTCCGCGTGTTCCCCGCGCGCGCGCGTCCTCGAAATTTCGCCCCATCATTTAATAAACGCCTGCATTGCAGGCTAATAAAGGAAGAACTCTTTGCAGATGGAGCTCATGAAGAGAAAATATGGATAAGATGTTTGCCACAATCAAAGCCATCAAAACGTGTTAAAAAGTTGTCAGTAATTTAATATTCAACAGGCAAGACGCCTTGGAAAACTTACAAAAAAAGACCAAACGCGTCATATCTGCGAAACGGAAATTTTTATCGAGTGAAAACGCTTCTTGCATTTGTACACAGAACATTCGAAAAATCCTGAAGAGAAGGTACAAATCCTGGTTATATTCGAAAGATCGAGTTTCAAAATCTAATCTATATGGGTCACGGCGATAATCAATCGATGCGGCTACTAAAAAAGATTGTTTACTTAGTGATGATTTAAATTTTGAATTTTGTCAACTACATTGCGCTCCTCGATGACTATAGCCTCCTACGCAGACGTCCTTAGAAATTGTCACGCAATCTTTCCTCCCCCACGAACGCGAGCGGTTAAATTCCATTCCTTTTGTTCGCAAAGATCAGCTGGAGATCACGTGGCGGTGCAGATTGCTGAAGGACCAATCGGCGCTAAGTCATTGTTTAATAAAAAGCCAATCATAAGCTGTCGGTTAGAACAGGCTCCCTAGACCTGGCGAAGATTAATTATTCGACCGTTTATTTATGAATGCGAAGTGATTCCAAATCCTTGCTTCATGTATGCGCGAAACTCCGAACAAATCGTCGGAAATAACTGCTTTCTCTGTAGTATAACCCTTTTGATTCCTACTGGAAGAATACGAGTGTTCGGCAAGAGTTTGGTGAACATCTCAGGCGTTATTGAAAGCGCCGTGGAAACAGATGTAAGTGTGTTTTCGTCGAGTGACCCGTTCGTCTCCCTTTTGTTTTACGTCATCTGTCCTCCGGTACACACAGAAACAACCAGTCGCTTACCTGGCAATTTACACGAGGGCGCTGGTGTCATTCAAATAACGGCTCACTTGTTAAACTGTTGGTTGTTTATTTTGTTGAGAAGATTCCAAATAGAATGGCGAAAGACCAGATTTCGTAAAACATTACTGCACAAAAATATTAAAATCACCATTTGTTGCACTAAGAATCCTGAACAATTACTACCCATATCAGTAATCTTTATATAAAGGTTACGTGTGATCTTAATATAAATATCACGGTCATTTTAAAATCATTCTCATTAAAAATTTAGCGATAATTGCATTGTTTGCCCATTCAGCCCCGAACTCCCCTGTGACTGAAATCAAAGCCGCCACCAGGCTTTTCATAATGACCGTAGAGGCTCATTCACGTGATCGATTTGCGTCGTGTGATTGGCTGATATGCTCATGAATTATTAATGAGTTTCTGAAGAGGAGATAAAAGAAGACTACAATATAGACCGTGACTATCGCATAACAACAACAACAACAACAACAACAACAATTTATTTACAAATAATAATAAAACAAATTATATTAGCAACCCGCAAATAACTGAAGTTAATCGTGGCGGGTTGCTACACACTAAACAATTACAGGAGCTCACTATAAAATAATTGACAGGTAACAATAAATACGAAAATAAGGAATGGATAATTTATGATTAGTTACTGTAACAACAACAAATAAATCAATCAATAATAGAAATAAAAATGAATATGAATAAAAAAAAAAAAAATATATATATATATATATATATATATATATATATATATATACAAATTAAGGAGAAGGGGTAATAAAATGCAGTTTAAAGTCAATTAAGTGTTTTATAATTACGAAGACTGGTACAAAGAAATTCGACATCAACTAGACTCTTTTAGCCGTCTATAGCCTTTCGTTGATAAGGATTTAAATCGACGATTTTAAACGTCTCACACACTCGTTGAAAGGCCACGCATCTCGCGTGAAATTTCCTAAGGTCCAAAGTGCACACTTCCTTGCTTTGGAAGTGCGCTGTGATTGGTTTATTTTTTTAACCGCTCGTTTCAGCAGACGTTTGTGGGGGAGGAAAGATTGCGTGACGAGCCCTAGGGACGTCTGCGTAGGAGGCTACGATGACTATTGCTGTTTCTACAGAGTATATGCAGAAACTGAGAAAGTTTCCATGTTATGCAACTGCAACTGTAACTGCGGCCGGAAAAAAGCGCAGCGGCCGGAAAAAAGCGCAAAACCGTACATAGAGAACAGACCCTAGAAGAGAAATTTGCGTCGCTTGAAAAAGAAGTAGAACAACCTTCAACCAGTATGACACATAAAAACAACATAACTAATGAACTTGAATCATGTAAAACATAATTAGAGGCGACAATTAGGTGACGTACCCAAGGGGCCATGTTAAGGTGTAAAACTAGATGGTACAACGAAGGCGAAAAAAATACTAGATACTTTCTGAATCTCGAGAAGAGACACTTCAAACTAAACATGATATTAAGTCAGCTCTAAATCAATGAAAAAGAATTTTTTACATCTGATACAGATATTCTCACAGAATGTGAAACCTTTTACAAAAAGCTTTACACATCTCAAAGAAATACAATGTCACCAGATAACGAATTTTTTAAATCAGAGTACGATGCTGTCTTGAACTATGATGACTCTACAAGCTGTAAAAGGTCCTTTAACAAAAAGAGTGCCTTGAAGCTCTTAAACACATGGATTCTGACAAACGCCCGGGAACTGATTGCCTTCCAGCTGAGTTTTATAAAACCTTTTGGGATGAATTGTCTTCTGTTTTGATTGATGCTCTTAACTACGGATTTAATACAGGACAACTTTCAATTACACAGAGACGTGGAATAATTAAACTTATACCAAAAAAAAAAAGACTCTGATCCGCACTTTATTAAAAACTGGCGCCCAATAACCTTCCTTAACTGTGATTACAAAATAGCTGCGAAGGTTATCGGAAACCGAATAAAAGCTGTTATCCCAGAACTCATCAATAATGACCAGACTGGTTTCCTAAAAGGAAGATCAATTATTGGAGAAAATGTTAGATTGATAGATAATAATATATATAATAGGCTTAGCCTAACAGCGTCGCCCTCTGAACAAGCTTAACTAAGGTGAAACTTAACTTAGGTGAAAGGTCGGAAGCACAAGAATTAACATTGACTACCGGGCTATTTTTCAATTTTAGCAATTCTCAAAAACAGTATTACCCGATCGTCTGCACAGTACATTTAGACCGTACAAAAGTTCACAAACACAACTTTTTCTCCGTCTAGAATAGAGTGATTTTACTTCATCTGTGAAATAGTTAGTAGAATAGTACGCACTATAATTCCATTGTTTCCCTTTGTTTAATTTGGACTATCACACACTAATTGTTAGATAGTGTTTCACAGATGAAGTAAAATCACTCTAACTATTACGACTACTTTCCGAATAAAATACAGTTGTTGCTTGTCAAAAAATGCCCGAGAAACTGATTTGGAAATCAAATTGCAAAAATTCATAAACATGTTTGCATAAGGCGACGCGAGTATAAAATCTAAGTCTTGTTTTGCTTACATAAAATCGCTTTTCAATCTATGCAATGAATGAACAAACGCATAAAAATAGACAACACAATCTTCTTTCGAAAAATTTTATTCAAATCTCCATTAGTTTTATGTTTAAAAGCAAAACGCGTACCATTTATAGCGCATCGAGGCCGAGCCGTGTCTTCGATGAAATTCAAGAAATTAATAAAACTGAATTTTAGCTACACGTTTATAAAACAATTCTCCAAAACTAACGAGAACACAAACAAAAAGTCAATTACAGATTGATATAAAGATAAATTCCCATAGAAAAATGTAATTTGTTTTACCTTTAAAAAAGTCCCTCCGGCGACTACTGTACTTGGAAATTCTTTCTTAGGTGTTGAAATCCGTAAAACGAACCCATCTCTCCGCATTGCTAAAAACGTATATAGTTCCTCGAAGCAAGATTTCATCCCTGAAAGCTCTTCTTTTTCCACTAAAGCGGCTTCTGAGTATCCCTTAATTAGTATCCTGTCTTGAGTAGCAAACCGCAAAAAAAATGTTGGGTAATAACGACTTTAATTCTCCGCTAAAAACAGCAAAAAATCCTGCAACTAAAGTGTTTGAGCTGACGGCTGTGTAGCCGCTCGAAAAACAAAGCCTCAAAGATCCTGGATGTTGTGTGGCGTCACACGCGCATGTTTTGCGACGTCATACGCGCCAGCGAGCAAGCCCAAAGCGTACGGAGGGCGGCGGGCAACGCGCCTGCGAAACATTCCGCTAGCAATGACCATGAAATTTGACGGGCATAGGCTCTATGAGTATGGGGCTTATTGCGCATTTTAGTATCTTTTGCGCTGCTCAACAAAATCTAACATAATAACTTAAGGAGAGGCTTTTAAAATATTTGAGAAATAGGAGTCTATGTTATATTACGATCGTAATGTGTGGTATTGTTAATTAGTACTGTAAATAATGTTAGTATTGTAAGCAACGTTAGTATTGTAAGTGATGTAGAATTATAAGCAATAAAGTGTGATATCCATTAAAAAAAAAACTGCGAGTCAGAACCGTGTAAAATTCAGTCTCGGTTGCCAGGGCCTCCAGCTTGATTAAATGTTCAACTCAAGACATTTCTAAATTTTCGACATACAGTAATAGCAGCGGTTACACGAAGCACTTTTACCTAGGTAAAATCAATTTACCTAGTAAGCGTTTCGGCGACGACAACGAGAACGTGGAAAAAATAATAGGTTTAATTAGCAAAACAACGGCGTTACACACTTTAGTAAATTTCTTTGCCGTTCTCTGCAAAATAACAACGTCAAATGACGAAATTCGATGTTTCCTTTCTCTGTCTGAATATCAACTCCTTTCTTGCATGCGAATTCAACTCCCAAACATTAGACAAATTACTGAAAGTCCTGAAACAATTTGGAATAATTGCGAGGTAGTTTAAAAGATTTAAACTAACCTTTTTGCCGTCGTGGTTGCTTTAAGGCCGATTTACACGGTACAACTTTGTTGCATGCGACACGCTCAAACCATGTTTACGACATGCTTACAACACGAATTGCTTCGTGCAAATCAACTAAAGTCATATCGTAAGCATGACGTAAGCGTGTAAAGTTGTACCGTGTAAATCGACCTTTAAAAAGTTCCTTTTTGAATTATTTAAACCTTAATTGCACAAAACAATTTGAGAGCGTGTAGAGCGTACAGTAAAAAACTCGCTGTCAAAACTCGACATTTCACTGGTTGGTTTACCTGGGAAAACCAATCGACCCTAATATCTAGGTAGGCTTTTCCCTAAGAAAAATTCTATTGTTTTCCATGGCGTGGCCATTAAAATTTACGTTTACCGAGGTAAATTTTACCTAGGTAACATCGGTTACACGTAGAAAACCATTTATGGGTGCCGTTTAACAATGGCGCTATTGTTTTCCAACACATGCAAAGGAGGTAAATTTACCTAGGTAAAATCGGTTACACGAAGAAAACAACTTTACCTAGGTAAATTCAAATTAAAGCATGCCGCGGCTATTGCTATTTCGAATTTCCTTATAAGAAAAAGTTGTATCGTATAAGGGCCTGGTCGCACTACAGTCAAAAACAAAAATTAGCCCGTGCAAAAATCGAGGAAAACAAAAGAAACCGCTCCGATGGGACACTCTTTTTGTGGAATGTTTTTGTTTTTATGTTATTTTGTACGGGCTAATTTTTGTTTTTGACTTTAGTGCGACCAGGCCGTAACCGCGACTAATGTAATGCTTTTAACAGAATGAGGCAACTGTCTCAATTACCTCGTTATATATGATTATAAATATAGGCCTGAAATAGCATGACCCTTCTTGACTTTGACTGAGAAATGTGTGGATTGTCTGATTCAATTTTGTTGTTGATACAAAGGTGGATGAAACTAAACCATACTGACATTCATGTTGGTATCAAGTTCATCTGCACCAGCGCTCTCCGTTGGACAACACACTACACCAGAGTACAGAAACTGGCTTGCTCTCGGTCATGGCCTAACAACAGTGCTTTGTCAAGGTCTTCGCACATTTATTAACCGAGAGACAGAGGCTTTCTATACGAAGGTAACGGCAGAAGTTGCAGCTTGGCCTGGAGCTGGACCTTGCACCTGCGTCTATGTCGCCAGAAGGAAACCAAACCAGTTCCACGACATGGGCATCTGTGCCTGGGCTAACGTCCTTCAGGCTCATCACCATGGGAACAAGCCGAACTGGATGCGAAGTGATTCCACCAAGTGGACGGATCCAAACCTGGGTCCTTGGGAGATAGCTAAGCTCTTCCTCCCTGATTTGGGAGGACATGCGGTAATAACGAAAGCAGAGGACATGGACATCACTGGAATCTTGAACCTGATGTACTGGTGTGATCAGTTCCGACCCATTCCTCAGGCCTTGATCAAAGATGTTCGTGATATTCGGAACAGTAAGTGGGTGCATGTACCGAAGCTAGAGCTCTCCGATGCTGACAAGGCGACTGCTTTTGGTGCAATTGAAAATTTGCTTCAGGATCCTCACTTAGTCCATGATCCGAACGCCATGGAAGCCCTGCGTGAGGTCAAGACACTCAAATGTGTGTCAGACGTCAACAATTTTCAAGCTCAAGTTCTTATTCAATATAAAGAGATGGCTGAAAAAGATATTTTGGGTCTTAATAGCGATCTCAAAAAACTGAAAAAAGAGTCTACCCGTAGCCAGAAACTTCGAAACCGGTTGGCGGGGAGTCTACGCAATATACAGGAATCATTAGAAAATACTAAAAAAAAGCTCAAAAAACTCGAAAAAGAGTCCAGACGTAATCCGAAACTTCCAAACCGGTTAGAGGGGCGCTTACGAAACATACATGAGTCATTAGAAGACGTATTAGAAGATGGTGCTCTGTTTTTATGCAACATCTTGATCAAGTGCACTCGAGCAATAAAAGGGCTGCTAACACCATGGCTGATGATCCTTTTGTTGTGCAGTTGTATCACCATTCTTGATCATAGGTCATACAAAGATGGTAAGTAGAAATTGATTTTGAAGCTTTACTTTTATCTTAGGATTATTCATCAGCGTTAAGATAAATGAAAAAACTCGGTGCATAAAATTTTCGACCTGCCAAGGTCAACATCCTGAAGCTTTTTGTGTAACATACATTGACCACGTGCTTCTTTTTTAAATCAAAGGGCTCTTAAAGCCATCTCGTTAATGCGTTGAAACATGAGGTTAAAAAAAGAAGAATCTAAAATAAATATAAAATAAATATGGTAAAGATGGCGTTGTAGAATCAGACATTATGTAGAAAATGCGAGGCGCAGTAGTCAACTGGATATGGTTCTTGGCAGGATAGAGAAGATTGAGAGAACTTGGTTTGAAAATTCGTGTTGGTGCAAGTCAAAAAAAGTTATGAGTAACAAAGAATCACGAGTGTGAATGTAAATAATTTTGATGTTAGGGAAGTGAAAGTGAAAGACTTTTCCCGCCTTGCTAGCTAATTGACGATGAAAATGTGTTGTTGGTTCAATTTACACAGTGCATTTTCAGTTATTCATTGTCTATTTTCTGTTGGGATATTTGACAATTGAAGACTTTCTAAATCAAATACAATAGATTGCCGCAATTTTAAAACAATTAAAAGCCCACATCGATAATACGTCACGTGCAATGACTTTATATCTGATCAGATGAGACATTAATATTAATTATCAAAATATCAATTGACACAACAAATGGTGACTGAATCTTTAATATTCTTTAAAGTAAGGCCCGATTCAAACATTGAACTTCACATTTGCCGAATCTAATGGAAGGAGGCCGTAACAACATGTCATTTCTCTAGAGCTGCCTTTCCCCATGCCAGGACAATTTGAGCTATGTTTAGCAGACATCGCGCCATCAGCCATTTCTTTTTCAACTCTCCAGCAGTGTTCGAAAATAGAACGAAAATCAAAATTTATGGTATTTTGCTGTTCCTACTCTTGCATAATGAAACGGAAAGTTTTGTAGTTAGCTAAAGTATCAAGTCTGCTGTTTTATATATTTTGACGTGAAAAATGGCGGGAAAATGGTGATCACGTGGTCATTTTTCGGTCACGTCTGCTATGGACGCACTTGTTGCTGCGGAACGAGCGTAGCGAGTGAGCAGCAACATAATCAGGATTTAAAAGAAATATATGAGAAAAAAAATATAAGCTAGGAAAAATCTCGATTTGATCGCTTTTTACCAGAATTCACTGCGCCACGAACACATTTTGGGCCAGAATGCACTGCGCTACGAACAAGAGCCTCGCTTGCTGCTTCAAGCTGTTGGCTGCGATATTTGTAATATTTTGGTCCAACATGTCCCAGTCGAAATCGGAACTGAAGTGTCGAAGACTACCACGAGTTGAGCGAGGACTGTGAGGCATGGTGATAGGACCGTTGAATGGCAAACATTTTCGAAGATTGTACGGAATAAAAGACAAATTTACTTTGAAATCACTCCGACAGCGGTCGATGAGACTGAACTGAGCTGAGCGCTTGGGGACGCGAAACCTGAGCTGAGCTTGGGAGACGCGAACACAGTAATTAACCTAAATTTTCGCACCTTCCTCGTGGTCAACGCGTCCTTCACTCAACAATATTCTACAGACATTGCAGGAACTTGATGCGTGAATTACAAAACAAAATTAGTCTTATCAGCTGGAATTTTCGTCGATTCATCCCGGTTACATTTGCTTTGCTTCCCCTCAAAAAACGAAAGACAAAATTCCGTAATACCAGCGAGATGATAAAACAGCATTATTACAACAAATATACCGCAGCAGTTACTATCTTTTGGATACACTAGTATAGAAAATATTGGGTCTGGAGCGGATAAACAGGGCACCACTCCTGGCGGTCACTTTTTTAGTTTCCCTTAGATCGAAATGAGGTTCATGACAGGCCTGCACCGACTCCGCTATGTGGTTTTGCGGTTGCGATGCATTTATATTAGCTTTCAAAGTTTGGCTGTTATGAGTCGTGTCGTTAAGTGATTTACGTCTTGTATGATGTGTTAGGCGGCGTTTTGTAAATAGTTTTCAGGAATGGTTGGTTTTGAACGAAACTCCATTTTTCATCAGTATTTGTTTAAGGTTTTTCAGTCGTGGGTGAAATGTTGTGACAAAAGGCGTTATTATCTCGCGAGTTTTTTCGTTTTGTTTTCATGCCAATTGCGTTCCGGCAAAAGTGAAATTCAGAATACCAGTGCATTTAAGAGGGTGCTGATGGGGTTAACAGTTAACTGACAATTGCCCAAAAATATAGTAGTAGTTTACTGATAAATGAAAAGTTACCGTATTTTCTCTATTAAATGCCCCCGGCGTTTATTTCAAACTTGGCCTTGTGGACCCGGCGTTTCTTTGTATCAGCAGTTTTTTCTCGCCCGCCATTTTTTAAGAAAGGGTTATTATTCGTTTTTCTTGGCAGCCTTGTACCTTGCCCTTAAATCTTAAGTTTATTATACCACAAACAAACGTTTGAGGAGCTTACTTACAACTTCCTTAATTATACCCGGCGTTTATTCGGGGCCCGGCGTTTAATCGAGAAAATACGGTAACAGTGAAGTGACATTCTATTAATTATACTAAATTAACGATTGTTGTTGTTAATAAAAGCAACATAGTTTTTTCCTAACAGCAAAGCTATTTTGTGACTTTTACCTGCCTCGCTGCGTGACCAGGTGACATATTAACCGATATTATATGCGAAAGGTACCAGGGTCGTAGAGCGTTGACCTTGATCTCCGTGATGGCGTCGAGTGGCGTGGTCAAAGTTATTCTGAGTTTTTATCGAGATGATGACAAAGGATCGGCATTCGAATGACACATAAGTCGCATACCGTTTGACATGACAAAGCACAATTCAATGGACATATAATCAAACAATAAGCGGAAAGTTTGGACTCGGTGAGTTTGATTTAAAGTTGTTCCGATTAGAGAAGATCGACGGGAAAGCTGTTACAAAGGCTCAGTTGGAAATGGAGCTACCTTTTCTAATGGGAAGTGCGACAAGTGATGGTAGTATGGTGTGTATTTTGTTTCGTCATTTTGTCCTAGCACGCGAACGCGGGTTGACCCAGGGGTTGACCACACGAGCCCTTTTCAGTGTTAGATTAAATGAGTAAGATTTCTGATTACACTAAAACCTGTATTAAGCAGACTCCAAAGTAAGCGGACACACCGTATTTTATTGGACACAAGCATAAGTGAGTTTCGAATTTTTTCCTTCCCATACTCTCTGTGTACGATCCTGTATCAAACAGACATCTTTAATACTGACGATCCTTATTACGGTTTTGGAAGCTATCTTGACAGGTGAGAAATTATGGTTTTTGTATGAGAATCTAATGTCGAATAATTTTCGTAAAGCGGCTGTTCTAAGTCCAATCCCGAAAACGCATTCACTCTGGTCATTCTCATGGCCTTTAAAGTAACCTTATCTTAACTTTGCAAATTTAAAAGCCTTACTGATATACGTAATTTCCTACTTGTCAAGCTAAATCACTTGATAAGATCAATGAATGAAAATATTGAAATGAACCGATTTCCGACAGCGTGACCCAGTTAAAAAAGAAAAAAAAAACTTTCTTATACAAGCGCATGAGTATAGGCTACCAGTGTAGCCTCTTGTTAACTGACAATTGGCCGAAAAAATAGTAGTTAACTGACAATTGGGTACCCCCATTAGCACCCTCATTTAGCAGTGCTAGATTAATTTGTCGTGTGTTTGGCCTTGTTTACAAAATGGTAAAGTAAGCTCACTGTAGCTGTCGAGAAAAAGCTGCGCCGGGTTTACAGCTCTTTACAGGCAAATTCTCCGCGAGAAACAACTTCAAGCATCACGCTTCAGTGAATGTTCTGACACCTATAGAATGAATTGAGTTCCATTGTAATAATCTAATGGATAGTATCAATTATATATCCGGAAAAAATCTGGTCATTTCACGAACAGAAAAATCTAGAACCGGAAAGGAGGAAAGAGTTACGCGATTAACATCGGAACGGATAGATTGCCGTCCAAAATGGTGGCGCTGTTCAGATGTGTGTTACTTTTCCTTTATACCCTCTTAAAGTTTGATGTTCCCAATGCTTACGTATTTTTCTACGAAAGAGACGATAACTTAATTTGTAAAAGGAACGAAATTAAAAAAGCCCGTCAAGGTTGTTGAAAGGTGGTGTCGCAGAAGATTCCTGTCAGTTTTTAGAATTTTCAGTCAGTTCAGTTGCAACCTGTTGGTAAACGAACTTGAAATGTTCACCTGTATACAGACTTCTATTTTATGAGAGGGGTGAATGCAGCGATCTGTTTTTGGTCGTATCGTAAGTGTCTCAGTAAAGGCTGTAATTTTAGCTTGTATTCGCTACGCTTTATAGCTGCGTGGAGCTCGCTAAAACCTCCGTTGGCATTTTTGACAGTCTAGCGACTGTTACGTTTAAGCCTAGCTTTTTCAGCTGCATGTAGAAGGTAAGTCTTCTAAAAACCTATTAAGAAAAATTTAATACAGTGCACCAAGGATATAGATAAGTACAGTTTTAAGGGGTTGCAACGGTTAAATTCCTCTTCATAAATATTTCAATACTATTTATCTTTTGAATTAAGAGTAAACTAAATAGGTATTGAGTCCATCCATTTGAATTAATGATTTCAACTGATTTTTAAAGGCCTTAATTATTATATTGTCTACGAACTTCTCATTGCGTTAAAACCACACGGCTAGGCCTTGCACGCTCAGCTTATTACAAGTGCACGACTCATCGTCGTACATTTTTATCCAATTGAATTCCGGTTATGCAAAAATTGATTAAACTCGAACCCTTCGTAGAACTCGAAGTTTACGCTAACTGTTACAAAAATCGATTACATTGAAATGGCATTATTTGGCAAGAGAATAGACCAAAATCTTGTAAAATTTTAAACTTTCCCGGAAATTTCTTTCACAGTGTGGCGCGTATAAGCAACTGATCTTGAAAATCCACCGGCATAAAGCCATCCGAACCAAATGAACAAGCATTTGAGAATGCAATGAAATTCATCGGAACTTGAATATAAAATTTGAACTCATTTGAGTCAGAACAGCGAATTGATAATAATTATGTTTCGTTTCTTGATAGATCATGGCAGGTAGGTTCAGTAGTAATGATACCTCGAGTTGGACTTCGAGTTCGAGTTCGAGTTCGAGTTCGAGTTGGACTTCGAGTTGGACTTCGAGTTGGATTTCGAGTTAGTAGGAAAAAAAAATCGAGAAAAATTAAAAAACAAAAGAAAACAGCATTTAACTAGATTGTCACCACAGTGTTTTAATAATGGGAAAAGATTCACAAAAGATTCCATCTTGGATATCAACACTCACTACAAGCCGACCGAGACCTTTCAGTACAGACACATCGTCTCACGCCACCCACCAGGAGTAAAATATGGATTCATTAAAGGCGAAAGCAATAAGATTGCTTAGAACTAACTCTTCATAAAAAAGAAAACATTTGAAGAGAGCGTTTTAAGATTCAAACAACGCCTCAAATCACGGGGTTACCCAGAAAACATCAAGGTGTCTTTGCCTCTAGACAATCGGCACTTACACAAAAGAAAAAAGGTCACGAGAGGATACTGCCTTTTGTCACAACGTACCATCTGGCAGCACAGGTAGCCTAAGCTCAAGTGATAAACGTCGTGGTAAATGGCGTAATAGCGAAATTATAAGGATTTGTATTGGGAAAATTCACTTCGAGTTTGAGCGTAAAATTAGGAACGATATTTGAATAAAACTGGTTCATCTGAACTTTTTTGTGTGTTTACTTGTGTCTCAGTGAGTGGTTTTGCGGTCGATTCGCGATTCCAGCGATTTTTATTTCAACTGTTTCAGTCCTCCCTCTGAAAGAGACAGCACTCCGCTCATCGAGCCGATCGGATCCACCGAAGGAAATCGGCGGTAAAATCGCTCCAACGCCTCCAGTCGCCTCGAAATTCTACTTAGACCATAGTCGATAGTTCTGCTTTCCATTCGTTATTTTCATCAGAGTCGCACATTACATTGAGAGAGAATTAAAGGTCGCTAATCTCTGCAAACTTTCCCGTTTTGAGCCATCAGAAACGGCTTTATTCATACTTCGCGTTCATCCGTTCAGTAGCCGTGCGGTTTTGCCGTTCGAACGGCATATATATTAGCAAAGTTAATCCAATGGCAAAATAGATCAAGTCGCTCATCTGTTCACTATCTAAAGTACATGCAATTAACGAGATATCTCCAAACAAGTCTTCTTCTGCAATAAGCTTTACTCGCAGCACTTCACTTTCCAATGGAAACTACTAGTTTATCTTGTACAGGATTTTACTGATCCAGATCCGCGCGGCCAAATTTCTTGCCTACCGGTAGGCAAGATATTTGGCCGCGCGATACAAACGTCTGTGAAATTTGCCGACTTTGCGGAGCTATATCTCCATTATTTTAAAAGATATCGCTTTTAAACTCGGCCATTTTACTAATTTTGAGACGCTTTTCCCAGCAGTATCGATGGATTATTGCTATCAGGCCCATATAAAATTTTGGAAAAACCGTGATAAGGTCTATTCTGAAAACGTCTTGCGATACATGTTTGTAACCGCAAACAGGAAATTGTATTACTTACTCAAACTATCATCACCTGATCACCGGAGTGTCCGTGATAAAGAGGTTAAGTTTATATTAATTTGCTCTCTGGGACCGAATTTAGTGTCCGTTGTCCGTATTAGAGAGGGTCCGTATTATAGAGGTCTTTTTTAAAGAAAATATGTGAGAATTTTGTCGGGACACAGGAAACTGTCCGTAATAGAGAGGTATCCGTATTAGAGAGGTGTCCGTAAGGAGACTGTCGATTTTTATCGATTATAGTTTTTCATATTTCGAAATCCAACTCGAAGTCCAACTCGAACTCGAACTCGAACTCGAACACGAACTCGAACTCGATATCCAACTCGACGTTTCGGGATTCCCATACTGGGACGTTCATACTTGCATTGCGTGAGAGCTCTAGAATAATTCAGGAAATAACGCTTTTCCACTTATGCTGATAAGCGTTCATGTTTAAAATTCTAAGCCGCCACCCGCGTACTAGAACAAACGCAAATTTTGCTCTGCCATATCGCTCATATTAAAACACAAACTTTCCCGTCCCATTTAACTTTCTTAAAAACGTCGCCATTCGTAAAAATACACCGTGAAATTCTCAAACTGCGTTTGCCAAAAAACGCATTTGACCTATTTTTGGCTTTACGATAAATGATTGAAGCTGATAGGTAACGTGAGATATCGAAACTTTATAAGAAGAACTTAATGCCTTTGCGGTAACGTAATGTGAGATATGACAAGTTCATCACAAGTTCTGACATCCCAATACCCTAGGGAAATTAACAATAGGTCCGGGGGTGCTCCCCAAACATTTTAGTGGCAGTATGTGACGCCCTTCTTGAAATCCTAACCGCTTTAACCAACCATATCCTCAATGCCCTAATATAGCTTCTATAAAGAAGGAACAAGAAACCCCCCCGGACAAAAGTCCACAAAATTTTGTTAACAACTTTTGTCCCTTTTTAGTACTCGACTTCGAAATCTCGCTTAATGCGCAAGCGCATTAACGAGATAAAAACGAACTCACTTATGACCGGTCCGCTGCCTATTAAAATAGGCAGTACGGACAGGTCATAAGTGAGTTCGTCCCATTTTATGTCAACAATTTATGTTTTCTCCTCATCTTTGCAGGATGCCCTACGGAGGACGCTAGTGTGCCATTCGAAACCAAAGATATCAATATGTCAGAATACTTGAACACAGCCCGAGCCGAGAACTTTATCGGTCGTCAGTGGCTATATAGAGAGATTGAAGATACATTTAAAGATGGTGGCGTTGCTGGGGTACTAATAATAGGAAATCCGGGCACCGGTAAATCTGCCCTTGCCTCTCAACTGATTTGTTCTCGGACATCTAGTTCTAAAATTCATGCTCATATTCTAGGATACCACTTATGTAAGCACTCTGACAAAATTACACAAATGGCAGGAAGGTTTGTTCGAAATTTGGCGGAGATGATAGCTCGTAGGCTACCCGAATATGGCCATCTCGTTTCCAACAGTACTTCCATTCAGCGCTCATTTGATCTGGACTGCATCCAGTTTCAAGATCCTGTAGGTTGTTTTGAGCAAACAATCATTACTCCATTGAGAAACCTGGAATATCAACCAAGTGAAAATTTGTTTATCGTACTAGATGCCTTGGATGAATGTCTTGCACATGGTGAAACAAGTCATAGCATTGTTCATTTGCTGAACAACAAGATTGATCGGTTTCCACCGTGGTTAAAGCTTATTATGACTTCACGAAATGAATCTGATGCTGTCCTGTATTCAAGCAAGGTAAAGAATTTAATTATTGATCCTGAAGATTCAAGAAACCTTGACGATATCGAGCTCTTCGTGACTACAAGACTATATCAAAAAAGTCCTCTGTTGTACCGTATAACGTCGTGGTTCGGAGATGATAGTGTTGACAGTACAACAAAATTGATTACCGAGGTACTTAATAAAAGTCAAGGAAACTTCCTTTTTGTCAAAGAAGTACTTCACCATTGGGAACTCTCAAGACACGAATTAGGTGATGCGTATGCCTTGCCAAAAACTTTAGGAGATCTTTATCACAGGTACTTCGAAAGACTTTATCCGGATCACGCTAGGAAAGGGAGCTTTAGGTCTGCTAGGCACGTCTTGGAAGTACTGGTTTCTACGTTTGAACCATTGTCACAAAAAGAGATATTTGAAGTTCTTAGAATGAAAGAGAAGAACCTAGATGAAGAATACGATTTCAAGAATAGATTAAGAGATCTAGGTCACTTTCTAAAATATGGAGAAAACAATACAGTAACACTATATCACTTGTCGTTAACTGAGTGGCTTACCAATGAAGGCAACGAGAATTTTTTTGTGAGTAAAAAGAAAGGGCACGAAATACTATGCGATTACTACTTCAGTGTCATTAGGAACGGAGACAAAAATATGCTGTTGAAATACATTCTCACTTTAGCACAACACATTGCTTTTGGCGGTTGGAAAAAAGCCTATGTTCAAGAATTTATCAATTTCCCTTCACAGACAGTAAATTCATCAGATCCGCATAGTAACAGGACTCTACTGCATCTTGCAGCAACTATCAACAGTACAGATGTATTAGAACTGCTATTAAAGCATTTTAGTTGTATCGATTGCGTTGATAACCGCGGAATTACACCCGCGTTTTTGGCAGCAGAGCATGGACTTGTAGACAATCTGGCATTGTTGGTCAAAAAAGGAGCCAACGTAAACCGAAAAACAAAGTCGATCGTTGCATTTTACAAAGCCAAGGTAAAAGCAGACTTACAACAAGCCAACAAATACTCCTATCTATCAGTTGCTTCTCCCCTTATAGAAATGCCTGTTGTTCAATCCAAATCGAAATTCTTTGATGCGACAATGCTTCACGCAGCAGCCCAAGGAGGGCGCATAAACGTTGTTCGTTATCTTCTTGATAATAATGCTCTCATCTCGACCCTAAATGGTGTTCATCTGACCGCTATCCAGTTAGCCGCTGAAAACGGACATCTTGAAATTGTTAAAACTCTGCACGACGCAGGTGCAGTTGCAGATCAAACCGCTCTTCATCATGCAGCAGCAAATAATAGGCTAGAAGTAGTGAACTTTCTTTTAGACATTGGTGTCAAAGATAAATGTTTGCGATGTAATGGCTCTTTCTACTGGTTGAAAGGAAAACACCGATTAAGAAGCAGTTCTTTCCACCTTCATCCTCCTTTGAAAGAAGACTGTTCTCATGAAGCACGATATCTAACAACAGTTGTGAAGGTTAACCTAACAGATACGAGCGTTGTCAACATGTGCATCGACTTGGAGGAAGAATGGCCGGATGAAACCAGCGAATTGTTTGATGATAAACATTTGATTTTATGTCATTCTGCACTTCATGCTGCTGTTACTTCAGGACATGACAAGGTTGTTACTCGTCTTCTTTCTGAAAAACATAATGCGCTGAATTGCTCTGATTATACAGGGCGAAATCCACTTCATGAAGCCGTTCGGAAAAATAACGTAAAAATAGTTGATATTTTGTTAGAAAAACAACCACAGATGATACAATACAAGTGTAAATACTGGCAAAAAGTCGACAAGACACTGCTTAGTATTGAGGAATCAGCTGAATACCTTGCAGACATCTGTCATTGTGGATACACTCCTCTCCACCTTGCAGCTTGCTATGGCTACGATGACTTGGGAATGTCGCTCATATTAAAGGGGGCTCGGCTTGATGACCAAGATTGCAATGGAGCCACACCTATTCATGTGGCAGCTTGTCACAATAAGGCTGGCTTTATTCTTATGTTTTCTCATCCAAATGTTGGGGGCGACATCAACGCCAAGGCTCTGAATGGATCTACCCCCCTTCACAGTGCTGCGGTATGTGGGGCTGTCGAGGTCATTGATTACGTGCTTTACATGAAGGCAAACCTGACCGCTGTAGATGATTTTGGCCTGACACCACTGCACTACTCAATTGTTAACACGACATTAAGTCCTCTTGATCAAAGAGTACCTCGGTCACTCTTTTATAGTTTTAAAAACTTACATTGGTTAGACATACTTTTTAAGTTAGTAAATTGTGGTTCCAATATTGATGCAGTTGATATCAGAGGGCGGACACCATTGCACATTGCTGCTCACAATGGTTTAGCTAATGCTGTTAACGTTCTTCTGCATAGGAACGCGTCGCTGGATAAGAAAGACAAACACGGCAAAACACCACTGGAAGTAGCGTTAGAAAATGCACCGATCGAACCAAAAAAATTACAGGTTCCTCAGTCAGCAACCAAAATAGAAGACTTATGCAAATATTTACATGGTCATGAAATGGTCATTTTTCTTCTTCTACATTATGGTGCGTCGTTGGGAGAGTGCAAGAGTTCAGGAAGCAGCATGCTTCACAGGGCAATCATAAACCAACAGCATAACATCGTCCAGCTCCTTCTTCTAAAGGGAGCCAGTTTAACATGTAAAGATAGTCTTGGACGAACACCGCTTGTTACTTACCTTCACAATGGCGGAAAAGGAATAGATGTGGTACTACGTGATTTTACTGCATCTGTTGCTATCAAATGTGGAAAGCCTTTTAACTCTTCTGTGTTCCATCTCTTAAGTTATCGCCCTCCGACTGTTCCAGATAATAACTTTTTTTACTCAAAGAAATGCAACGAATATTATGACCCAGGGTGTAAAGTGACGAAGGGTCCCCTTGCTGAAGCTATCGAAAGTCATGCAAGAAGGCACAAAATAATAAATTCCTGCTTAGATGCCGAGGGTTTCACACCGTTACACAGAGCAGCACAGGGTGCCAATGTAGTAGCAATTCGTTACCTGCTTGCAAATGGTGCAAATATTTCTATTTTAAGCCCACATGGACATGACGCTTTAACATTGGCTGTTCTCCATGCAGGGAGTAATATGTGGCGGTTATATGGAACATGGTTATATGGCACGAATGATTTTCTTGGAATAACACAGGCCTCCGAAGCGGCTATTGAACTTCTTCACCACGCAATAAAAAGTCGTGGATATACGATCAGATGCGACTCCAGCAAACAAGAACTGACTTTATATCATTTAGCAGCCTCTCGTGGTCTAGTGGGGTTTATAGAATTTCTATTAAAAGAAAGCGATTTCCACCAGTTAGACGTAAACTGTTCTAATTTAGACGGAATAACACCAATGTACCTGGCAGAAATGTTCGGAAATAAAGTGCAAAGTGGCCTCTACAATCCGTGGAAACACGTCATCCAGGTTATTAAAAGTCATGGAGGTGAGATGCAATACCCTAAGAAAGATGCTGAATATAACGTAATATACAGCCGTGTGTATGGCTGGATTCCTAGCGAGTTGACATTCGATTTGAGACCTGACATATTCCACTTTATCATGTCGCTGTTGACATCGTATCAAAAAAGTGAGAATAATTCATTCCGTTGTTCATTCAATATATATCGTGATTATTCTTTTGGCTATTCTTTTTTGACTCTGGAGTTAATTAGGGATGAGATTATTGAAGTAGCTTTGAAAGAACTTTCTTCAGGTCAAGATCAGTTGAGGTTCCAACAAAAAATAAGCCGATGTTCAATGAAGAGAACACAATTTTCACGACTCCTCTTATCAGTTGTTGTGCAGGGTCTGACCTATCCGAAAAATATCGCCAAGACTAGGAATTTGGAAACCAGTAACAGGGTACTACGAAACTGGTTTCAAAGGAGACTTTTCAATTTAATGCTATTGCGACACATGGAGTATTTTAGAAGCTTTGCTTGTGCTAAATCGTCATGTTACAGATTTAAACCACTTTTAAATATAAAGAAATTGAAAGTTCTTATTTGGCAATATGAGAAAAGCCCTCCTTACTTTTACCTTAATTTAATTTGTCAAGACTTTAACAACTATTTTTCACAAATGGATAGAATGTCTTCTGGATTCTTATTTCATGGAGGCGAAAGTTTCGGTCATCCCGATTTTGTCAGCGAGCGAATAAACATACTCACAGGAAGCAGTTCTAATACTCGACATTTTGGTCTTCTAACCAATGATTTGCCACTGGAATTTATTGTAAAACGCTTTCTTGGTGTCTTTCGCCGATTTGATTATCTGAAGACTCTCCACGTAGGAATAGAGCCAAGCACCCACATTCCACTTCACACAGACTAAACGAGACAGATTATCAGGTAACAGTATTAGAGAAAGACCATAATGAAATTAATTCTGGTTTTGTACATAGCCAGTTAAGCACTATGGTTTGATGGACAGGTGACAACCCACTGAGTCAAGAAGGACATGGGTAACTGTACTCTTTATTTTGTGTGTGGATATTGAGTTGCACATAAAATAACAGCGAACAAGTAGCCATAAGAAGAACATTTAATATTGACTAGCATGTAGGCCCTGTTATATGGCTTTGATGATGTCTTACGATCTTCAAAATGAAAACAAGTATTTCTAAAGAAAGATTCCAATATCAACAAACAAATTCTCCTTAATGGTTTTCTTTTGTTCTTTATAGTACTAAGTGGGAGAAGTTGTTAAATATCAAGGCAGTTCATCTCGGGTAGTCATGGCCAGCACTATCATATATTACTTACAACACTGATAAATACCTTGAAAACGGTATACATTGAAAACGGTATATCATACATAGACCTAGCTGAAACGAAGGCTTTGTTAGCCCTATAATGCGTGTGTAAATTTTAGTTGGAGTAAACGTTGCTGTTCTCCAGGTGATGCGTGACAATTGATTAAATGACTCCTTGTAAAACTGAAATGTGCGTTCTTGAGTGCTTAACTTATTGGCAGTCTTATGAGATTTACGTCGACCTCTAGAAAAGCACTTTAACTTATAAACACCTAGCGTCTCATTAATTGGGCAGAATGCCAAGTCTGCCCGATTAATAAAATGAGTAGTGATTCTCGGTCACTTTTTGACGCC
>JAJGOT010000034.1:547500-587500 GCA_022457155.1 Cladopsammia gracilis
ACCGGGCATTGTCCCGAATGTTCCCGCGTGATCTCCCGCCGGCAGGAGTCGTGTAATAAATCTCTTATTAACCAAGCTTGCTCCGGACCGTACTGGGAGAATATCGGCCCTCGGTCTTTTCTGTACGGACTGAGCACACCGTACTGTCAAGACCTCGGGCCGATATTCTCTCAGTACGGCCCTCGCGCTTGGTCAATAAGATATATATGGCGCGCAACTCTGCCGGCTAAGGTTACAACCTTACAACACTCCTGTTTTGTGTGCATTTACCAAGTAAACTCTTAGTTTATTAAATTTCAAGTTGCCACAGTTTGGTTTCAATAGTTAAGTGCCATTGTCTGAGAAAGTGTTCCAGAAGTTGGAAATGGGGGTTAACCAATTTTGATGAAACTTGCTGCAGAAGTTGACCTTGGTAAGATATTCCAAAAGCCAAAGTGGTTTTGTTTTCTGACTTTTAGTTTAGAAGTTTCGGGGGGGGGGGGGTACCATTTGTGGCCAGCTGATCATGAAAAATCACGTTTTACAAGGGGTAAGTTTGGACTAACATAAAAACAAACAAACAAATCCTATTGACTAATTAATTGTATGGTGTCTTTTTATTACAAAGGGTCTTTCAAATCATATGTGCAGATTTGGCAGAGAAGGTTCTGGCAGTGTGGGGGCTGGCACGAGTTTTAGCCAAATTTTGAAGAAAAAAAAACACCATCCAAAATTGCCTAATTTTAAAAGTTCATATTTCTTAACTGCCTAGTTAGTTCAGATTGATACTTATATCAGGAGATACCTCAATGTTAGTAAAATGAAAATCAATAGAGAAAAAATTGGCCCATTTAACTTTCAGGTGCTTTCAAGACCCATTTCGAAGCACACCGTCACCAAATTTGCATATTGTAAAAAGAAATAATTTACGTAATGATCCGCATAAGAAGGATAGCGCTGAACGGCAATGGAATGTCAAGCACGGTGGAATGTCAAGTTTTTTCATTGTTACAACTAGTGATCTCATTGGCCTAGACTCAAAAATCGCTAAAAAGTTAAGGTTCAAGGTGCATTTTGTCTAATTTTTTTAAGGTTTCGAGTAATTTGAGACCCAATCGCACAACATACAATTCTTAAAAGATATTGTATTTGGGGGACTTCATCAAAGAAGCAAAATTATTAGCTATTGTCTTCTGCTATTCTGATTGGTTTAGCACGAACATTTCCTAAAATTTATTTGACGCAAATGGATTTTCTTTATTTTTATAATGAAATATAATTATTAACCATCAGCTCCTCCTCTATTCTTGAAATCAAAGATATTCTATGTGGGAAAGAGCTAATGCTGCAGAACAATGAAGTTTGCTATCGTTCTTATGTGGAACAATACTTAACACCAATTCTAGCTCTATTTAGTTTTAAACACTTCAGTTTGCTTTAGGGAATCTAAACCTCTTTACGAAACCTGTGATAATCAATAAATATGGCAGTAAACACTTAGGCATTAAAGTATAAACATTCAACCGCCCGGTTCAACCGCTAGTAATTAAGCAATCACTCTACGAACTTAAACATCTGCGTGAAGATTTGCATGGTTTGCTGTTTTATCGCGGTTTTCGCTTTCGCGGACATTCTGCTTTTCACTGTGAACACCTTAAAGACCAGGGTCCGGTTGTTCAAAAGGTGGATAGCGCTATCCAGCGGATAAATCACTATCCAGTGGATAACACAAAGGATTTTGTTAACACCTATCCACTGGATAGTGATTTATCCGATGGATAGCGCTATCCACCTTTTGAACAACCGGGGCCAGGGCCCTATTAGATCATTCAAAACAGCATTTTGTATTAGCAAAAATTGTTTATTTTTTTGCCGCGTGGTACTGGAAGTTACTCAAATATCGCCTGGAGATGGCTTTGCTCTTATACGTTTCCCTAAATTTGTTACTCGTACGTTTTAGAAAGTTTTAGTTTGATTACTTAAACCAAATTTTGGCTGTTGTATGCATACCACACAACGATTCTTTATACCCTATGTCGTGGTCTTCTTTATTATCTAAAAGACTTTTTAAGAGATTTTCGTTTTTGCCTGCTGTTCCGATATTTGATGTTGGAACGTTCCTATGTGATAAAACGTGGAACCAATTGTTCCACATTGGCGTGTTCCTTTTAGGCTAGATAGGAACAAATTTTGATATTAAATAGGAACAAAATGTTCATGTGGAACTAAAAGAGAACTTTTTGTTCCGAATTTTAACCTGCGAGTGGAACGTATTGTTCCTAAATGGACGGCTTAGGAAGGATCGTGGCCGACTGCCTTGCAGCCGGCTGAGTAGAGTAGTAGTAGTTTACTGGAGCTGTTCCTTTTCGCGGGAATGTGGAACATTTGTTCCTAATTACCTGTTCCGATTTACTTAAATTAGTTCCTATTTACGTAAAATAGTTCCTTTTTACGTAAAGTAGTTCCTCTTCACCATTTCTGTTCCTCTTTTTTTATTTCATTTCATTCAGTTAAAGAAAGGGTGCTTTTGAAAATAAGTGATTGTGGGAATAACGTTTGTTCCCAGTCACAAATGTTAGTTAAGTACGTATTGTTAGGAAAAATCGTGAAAAAGCACAATTTTAAGTATCTCCCCACTGTAAATTTGTATAATGGTGATAACGGCTGACAAGCATGGGCACGCATGAGCAAGCAAGAGCAATCACGAGCAGGCATGAGCAAGCATGGGCAAGTAGGGGCAAGTTATGGCAAGCACGCGCACGCATAGACAAACATGGGCAAGCATGAGCAGGCGTGAGCATGCATGGGAAAGTAGGGGCAAGTTGTGACAAGTTTGAATGTGCATGATGACTTCATTGTTCACAGTTGATTTAAACAAACGTGCGCGCTACTCAAACGTTAATCTACTTGAAACATGAGTAAGAAGAGTAAGCTTGACTGGTCTAATTTTGATGGCGCATTGCCCAAACCAAAACGGCTTCACTTGGAAAAAGACGAAACAGATCGTTTGTATCACTGTCCACTAGACGTTTGTGAACACGAAAGATTTCAAAGTCAACGTGGCTGTAGGAAACACGTGAATAACAAGCACAGGTGGTTCTTTTATTTTGACCAAAAACCCAATCTGCAAGAAGCGAAAAGCTCGTCGGTGCAAGTGCCAAAGAACTTACCGGTAACAGACAAAGATGACGACTTATCGCGCGTAACAGCAAAACAAGCCGTCAGAGCATTAATTCCTTCATTTTCAGTCTCTGGCCAAATTGGCGAAACATTCACAAATTGGTTGACTGGAAGTGGCGGTGGTTACAAGAAAGATCGTCCAGCTCAACAGATTGTGAATAGATGCTTTAAATTTCTCAAGTTTTGCTGCGAAGACGAGGATGAGTTCACCTTCGAGGTGATGGACTTCAGCCTGTGTTCCCCAAATCTGTTGTTCAAGTTCATTGACTATCTGCAAGAAGAATGCAAGCTCGACCATGGTGGACGATTGGGCTACATAGATGTTCTTTCTGAATTAATCGATTTCAGAAAAATTAATGGTGCATCAGATGCGCAGTTCTTCGAAAATTATCCGCGACAGAGTTGTACCTGAAAAGAGCGCGCAAGACAGCGGCAAAAATGATGAGATTGCAGTGGACACATGATCTAGACATCGAAACGCTAGAAGCAAGGGGGCACTGGGCAACGATGGAGGAATTGTTGCAAGTTGTAACCTTTCATTTACCCCGCTACGAAAATACCGTCAAGATGTGTAAAACCAGTCCGGGGCAAGTCCACCCATCGGACCTAACATTTGCGACCAAAATTTGTAGCCGTGTATCGAAGGAGTTCAGCGGAGAGCTGCCAGATTCATAAAAAACTGCTATGTGCGGGAACCCGGAACAGTTACAAACCTTTTAAACGACCTCAACTGGCATTCTTTAGAACTGCGTCGAAAAATTGCACGGCTTACCAATATGTACAAAATAGTGAACGGTTATATCGTGGTTGATATTCCTGAGTACATTGTGCGCCCCACTCGTGGTACACGTTCTTTTCATCACAATCGTTTTATTAACATTGGTAGTCATAGCAACACTTATAAATACAACTTCCTTACAAGAACTCTGAAAGAATGGAACGTTTTACCCTCTTCCATCATAAACCAACCGAGCGTGGCCGCTTTTAAAACGGCACTTTCTGATTATTTTTCTTCCAATCACTGAACTTGTACTTTTTTTTAATTTTTTTTATTTTAATTTTTTACTTATTTATTTATTTTTTTTTTGTTCATATTTATATTCACAGTGATGGGAAACCTTTGTGAATTATAGTATTAGATTAGATTAGTATCTTTTCATTCAGGTGAAAGGATCGCGCCCTATGACTTATCAGTACCTGACAGTCGACATGGTTAGTGCAGCGAAGGAAAATGGAGGATTCATCGATCAGAAAACGTTCAAGACTGCCAGCAAGTACGGATTTGACTCGTTGATTCTGACCGATACAAGCATGCAAGTACTCGATGGGTACATCACTTTCGTAAGACCCATGCTAAAACCCAGTGCGACTTTGTTTTGGTCACGAGAAATGGAGGCCAACACAGCAAATTGGGGGACGTCAAGAGCAAATTGGTCTTTGAAGCAATTGGAAAATACGTTCATCCCACACGTTATCGTCAAATCGTCGAAACGCAAAGCCTTAACCTGCTCAGTAGCAAAGAGCAAAGAATTTTGTCAGAAGACCAAAAACACAGCTCTGCTGTTGCCAAAGTTCACTATCAAAAGCAGAGATCGCGCGAAGTTGCTGTGGAGGCTCACGAGTGTCTACAAAAGTTACAAAGTGCTAAAGGATCGGAGGTGGATGAGGACGTTAACGCGAGGTTTCGCGTTTCAAGTTCAAGTTCAAGTTCAGCTTCACGTTCAGTTGAAACCGAACAGGAAAAAAGCTCGCCCCCGGAAGAGAAAGTCCCACCCACGAAGCGTTTGTGCATCCGTAGAAGAGTTCGTCGTGTTTTGAAATTCACAGAAGAAGAGGACGATTTTCTAAGAAAGGGGATAACAAAGCACGGTTTTGGACAGTGGACGGCTATTCTAAGAGATCCTGATTTCAAATTTCAAAACGGAAGGATGGCCGATTCATTAAAAAAGAGGGCTGAACTAAAGTTTCTTTTGAGTGGAAGTGTTTGTGACGCACAAGACTTAGAGTAGTAAAGGATCGCATTCAGAAAAAAGAAGAAATGTCTATCATTGCAAAAAGTACATTTTTTAAATGAGCCGTGCAAGGCGAAGATTCTGCTCACTTTCTAAGTTACCCTACAGCTAAACATTTGAGGGATGCAGAATTCCACGAGGGGCGAGCACTGAACTCTAGTTAAGTCATAACACGAAACTTAAGTGCATGCTCAATAATAGACAAGACATAGAAGTATGTAGGTTAAATGATTTCAAACATCAATTTGTCACATAGATTAGTCACACAACTGCTAACTTTTTTCCTTGATTTCTGACAACATGAATAATGGAATTTTTTCACTGCTGACTCGGGGTGAAAAAGTGAGTTATTCTTCCTCTCTTGGGCACCGGGGTATTTGGTGGCTGACTTCGGCGTTTCTGAGACTTGCGTTTCGGAGTGGATGAGGGTCCGTCCGCTTTGGGCGCCGACGAGGGCGTTACGAAGAGGTACTCCTCGTATTTATCTTCCGTCTTTTCGCAAGGATAGGGTAGGGGGCACCAAATGCTGTTTATGCGTTGCGCTTGAGACGGGGACACCCATTGCATCTCCAGGGCCATTCTCCTCTGCTTCACCAGCACCAGTTTGGCAAGTCCGGGAACTTCTTCTTTCTCAAATTTCAGCTTGAGCACCTCCACAGTCACTTCGATCATGTACTGGAGTGCACGCTTCACATCATTGTCTGTCACCACTTCTTCTCTTTTCTGGAGATCTTGAAGTTCCTTTTCCTTCTCCATCACCCACTCGTTGCCAAAGTACTCGCGCGCTTTCTTTTCCAGCATCCGTTGGTCTTCTTCCTTCTTCCTCGCAAAGTACTCTTCTCTGGAACGCTCAATATTAGGGTGATACGGGCCGCTCACCGACTCCAGCAGGTGTGAATTTTCTTCTGCCATCATTCCCATTGCTATCCAGCGCTCCTTCGTTTCTTCGAGGACTCGCAGCCGGGCGCGCTCTTGCTGGCTGTTCCTATCGTCTACGGCGCGTTTTACCTCAGCGGCGAGTAGGCCAAGTTGCCTCTGCTTAAGACTATGGAATGGATGTTGCTCTCGCAGACGTGCAATGTTCTGTAGGCTCTTCTCCCATCGGTCCACATGAGTAGAATCACTGTCCGAGTCTTCGCTCTCTCCTTCCACATCTCTGTCTTCTACGGCGGTGTTCGGTTCCGCTTGCTCAGTGCCTTCTTGCTCTTCCTCACTTTCGTCCAATTGAAGGGTTCTAATACGTTCCTATTCTTCTTCGCCGATTTCGTCTGACTGTAAGCTAGTTCCCTGAATGGGAGGGGGTAGCTCATCGTCTGGAGTGCGCGCGGGACCACACGCCCAGACAATGCAGTCCATTGCATTGGCTTGCAAGAATTCTTGGACTCCTGTTGTATGCAGCGTGGTCAGGCTTTTAAAGTGGAACTTCCTTAAGCGGACATCCATGGCGGTGTTGTGCTTCTGGCCGAAATCCATTTCCGTTTGACAAGTGATGAACATCGGGCATCTTATGACTGCCAGGCTTGATGTTTTGTACTTGCGGTCGCGTGCCGTGAGCCCTCCTTGTGTCAAAATTTTCCAATCGTCTGGATCCATCAGTTTGGCGTACGCCTCGTCCAGGAAAATGATTTGGGTGTCTTCGTCCACCAAGCTCTTGTTGAACGTCTTCTGCTTACTTATCACAGCAATGTATCTTGCTGGGATCAACCGAGTGATGGGCGTGAAAAGGCTGGTTTTTCCGCTGTTGGGCTCTCCTACGAGACACATGACCTTTTCTTTGTGCTGTTTAATGCAGCAGTTGAGCAGTCGAACGTAATATTCGCAAAAGTGCGCCATTTCCTGGGGGTTGAGGCTATTCTGTAAGATCTGTTTAAAATAACCTGGATCAGGCATTTTAGTGCTGTCGTACTCGATGTATGCCCTGGGAGTTTCCTTGCCAATGTTTCTTTCTTGGATGGGGTGCAAAACAAACTTTCTTTGGCTTATTGAAAAGCACCAGCCTTCATTTACTTCAATGAGGTCGTAGTCGATTCTCAGCTGCGTCATGAACTCGCATTCTCTATCCCCGAGGATTTCTACAAGTTTATTCAAATGTTTGACGATGGTGTCCCTGAATTGATCGTTACTTGCCAGCAGGGAAAGGAATTTTTTCACTGAACAGCAGTGCTGATATGTGTATTTAGAAGATTTGACCTTCTTGAACACTTCTCCTCTGTACAGTCCATAACCAAGTTTCTTCATTGCTCTTTCTATGTCATTCATTGCTACAACAATCGGCGCTGCGAGGGCTTTTGTGAGTTCTGAGCCGTCCGAAGGCAAATCACATTCTTCTATGCCAAACACATCAAATTGTAAGCCGGAGCTGACGAGAGAGGGTATTAAAGTCTTTCGGAGCTTTGCAGTAAACGAGCTACAAACAACTTGTAACCTGACAACATGCTCAGTCGCGTGAAGTGATTCCAAGGGCTCCTCTATCAGTTGATCTTGTAGCAGCTGAAGAGTATGGGAAAAAGACTTTTCCACTTTGGTCTGCATAAAGTGGTTTTTGTGATCCTTTAGCGTGGTGCACAATGGTGCGCACGAGTTCTCTTCATTTCCCCTTTTGAGGGCTGGCAGGGCTTTAGCTGTAACTTCCATGCCTGTTTGTAATAAGGCTGAATGCAACGGCACCGTTGATACTCGCATGCCGTTGGAAGACTGAACTGCAATCCAGTAAGTTATTGCTGGCCAGTACTTTTCTTGTAATTCATCGTTCTGGTCGTCCTCTTGTTCTTGGTTGTTTGCGTTTTCCTTTTTCTCTTTACTTCGTCTCTCTAAGGCGGCGACAGAAGAGAAGAAAAATGCTACTCCTTTCATTTTCCTTATCTTTTCGTCACATTCGTCTCGCTTCTGGCATATGTTTAGCCACAGATCTTCACAAGACCTTCCTTAATTTTGCTGATAGGAGAGAACAGGTTCCTTGGACAGCTGGCAAGACCTTGCTAAGCAGGGCGCTTCTAATTCCCTAAAATGTCAAAAAGGTAAACAGGAACAAATCAGCACAGACTGTGACCAAAATTGGCGCAGTAAACTTGTAGGATATAAATCTTCAGGTTTTTCATATCACAAACTACACTGCAACTTAGATTAACTGGTAATCAAAGGGCTTGAGCTATTTAGCAATTTCATTCATTCTTTCTTTTTTTTATTTTTATTTTTATTTTTTTTTTATTTGTTTCCACAATCATGTATTTACAACCCAATATTTTAATTTAAGTTAGTAAAAATGTAAATAATTAAAATAACTAGCAATAACAGTTACAGTTTATAAAGCACATTGTTTAACATAATTGTGGACTTAATTATTTAAAAGATTCATTTCCTCAAACATTCTCCATTTTTTCCTAAAGAAATTCATATTATTCGATTTAAAAGAAATATACTTTTCGGTTTGATATTTATTTAATAGAATTCTTTCAAAGTGCCAAAAAGATGGTTTCGTTTCTTTACACCGGCAAGTCCACAAGTACGTTTTTCCTAAAATAAGAATATAGTTTTGCAGATCCATCTCCCCCTTTAAAAACCCTAAAATAATCTCACGATATTCTAACGAGAGGCTTGCGCAATTCTTAAGTTTGTTTAAAATTTTGTCACAAACTTCATTCCAAAAGGAAGACGAAAAAGAACAGTCAAAGAAAATATGAGGTATCGTTTCTATAGTCTGATGACAGAAGGAGCAGTTGGGGTTAGAAACAGCCTATCTTACAAAGTAGTTCATTTGTATATAGAATAGAATTTAAAACTTTATACTGAAAAGAACGTAAATAAGGTTCATTTGCAACTCTCAGTGGCATCACAAATGCCTCCGAAAGTTGCTTGTCCTCTAAATGAAATTCTTCTCTTAACTTAGCCCATTTATTTGGTTTTTCGTATTTTTGCTTTATAAGGGCGCTTACCATTTGTCAGAACTGGCCGGCCAGACCGGTCCGTTTGTAACTAGAATACATCTTTTTGAAGACTTGTTCCTTCAAGTCCATCAAAAGGGTGCATACTATTTCCAAATTTACCAGTCTGGCCGACCAGTTCTGACAAATAATGGAATAATCTTTATGAATTGAGCGGTCCGGCCGGCCAGTTCTGACAAATGGTAAGCGCCCTAAGATAGTGATAATAGTCACGACACTTAAAATTTTCTAAATCAAAGATAATCTCGAAGGTAGGTATGTGAGAACGCAGTTTCGAGGGAACTGATTGCCTCAGACCTGTCCATACTAGAAAATTGGAGTTCTTCAATCCCGCATCTCTGACGACATTGAAAGACTCAACATTTGTCATCTCATAAAGCAGATGAGTTGTATATGTGATATTATTATCAAAAAAATGTTTATAGAAAACACTTTTGCCGTCAATCTTTATTTCTTTGTTATTCCATAGAATATACTTATATGTTTTCGGGATCCTTGACTTCTCTTAATTTTGACCACCAGTCCAATAGTTCTCGATAGAAAGTTGCTGAGATTGTTAATTGTTTGACATCGTAATTACACTGAATTAAAAATAATCCCCTTCGTTCACCAAAAGAAAATCAAGATATGACTTCCAGAAACCAGAGTAATCTGGGTCTTCTATTCGTTTTAACCAGCTTAGCCTTAAAGCTTTAACCATGTTATCATAATCTAACATTTTGAGGCCACCTTGGTCATAGGGTGCATATGTAGAGAGTCGGGTAACTTTGTCGTTACCGTTCCACAAAAAACGAAAAACCAGACTATTAAATTCTTTTATAACTTCGGGAGGAGTACATAACACGGAACTAGGATAAATCATTTTTGGGAGTAAAAGTGTTTTGATAATATTTACTTTGCCGTGAATCGATAATCCTCTTGACTTCCATAGATTTATTGTATTTTTAATTTTTTTCAACCTCTGCTTAAAGTTTTTCTCTACTTATATTTGTACATCATATGTAATATATATTCCTAAAAATTTGACACATGTTTTCCACATAACCCCTAATGGTTCATTTTCATAATTCTGAAGTGACCCAATCCACATTGCTTCTGTTTTCGTTACATTGAGTTTAAATCCAGAGGCTTTCTCAAAGCGTTCAAGTAATCCAAACAATTGCAAGGCTCGCGCTGAATCCAAATCTGATAGGACAACCGTTGTGTCGTCGGCAAACTGCAATAATTTAGTTTCTAAATCGTCTATAGTTATTCCTTTAATGTTTTCTTGATTCCTTGTAGCAATCGCCAGAATTTCAACTGCAGTAACAAAAAGGTAAGGAGAGAGGGGGTCTCCCTGCCTCACTCCACGTTCTATATTGAAATAGCGAGAGCATAAGCCGTTGTTTATAACACAACTTTGGATGTCGTTGTAAAAAATATTCACCCATCTTCTAAAATCGGGTCCAAAATTAAATTTTTCTAAACATTTTTCAAGAAAATCCCATTCTAAACTATCAAAAGCTTTTTCAAAGTCAATTAATAATAACAGACCGGGTAATTTCTTAACTTTCGTATATTCCATTATATCTAGAATTGAACGTATATTTTCGCTAATATTTCTGCCTGGGATATATCCTGATTGATTCTTATGAATTAATTCGGGTAAAAGACGCTTCATTCTTTCGGCAATAACTTTTGAAGCTATCTTTGCATCAACGTTCAATAGAGAAATTGGCCTCCAGTTTTTAAGATCGCAGCGGTCCTGGTCTTTTTTCTCGATGAGTGTAATAACCGCCTGTCTTTGTGACGGGCTCATTGTTCCTTTGACAAAAGATTCTTTGAAACTTTTAATTAAAGGATCACCTATAAAATCCCAAAAGGTCTTGTAGAATTCTATTGGTAGTCCATCATTTCCAGGTACCTTGTTTAACGGAAAAGAATTTAAAACTTTTTTACATTCCTCTATGCTTATTAATCCTTCGCCAATATAAGAAGAATCATTTGAAAGTGTTGGTATAGGTAAATCTTCCAGGTGAAAATTAGGTTTATTTTCTTCGGGACTTTCTCGTCTAGATTTATAAAGATTTTCTGAATACGAGCTCTGCTTCTAAGATCTCGAAAGGGTCTGTTGAGATGACTCCACTCAAGCGAAGCTTCCGAATATGCTTCCTAACGTGATTTCGTTTTTCTAAATTTAAAAAGTATTTTGAATTCTTTTCCCCATGTTCATGCCACCGTGCGCGCGATCTGATGATTATGCCTTCCACCTTTTTTTCATACAGATGTTCCATCTTTTCTTTCAAGACATTTAAAGCTGATAAATTCTCTTGATTAGGGCAGTTTTGGTATGCTGCTGTAGCCTCTTGAAATTGTCTGTTTAGCTGTTGTTCCTCTAAATTTTGCTGTTTACATTTGTTCATTGAATACAATCTAGAGTATTTCTTAACATTATATTTTACCCAGTCCCATACAGATCGCGGATCACTTAGATCTTGCTTCCCTTCCTGTATCCAAGTAGGTAAGAGACGATTTAGTTCGTTGACGTATTCTTCATCATTTAGAAGGGAGCAATTTAATTTCCAAAATCCAGGACCTTTCACCTTGTCTTCAACATCCTGCAATTCTATTACTATTGCGGAGTGATCAGTTTTTATCGCTGAAATCATATCAACATGGCAAACGTTATCAGATAAAGAATTTGAAATCAGCCAATAATCCAATCTTGAAAATATCAAAGGATTTGATTGACTCCAGGTATAACTACGTTTTGTTGGATTCTTTACTCGCCAAATATCAAGCAAATCCAGCTCGGACTGTAGCAGTTCAATTGTGTTAATTACAGATTGCCTTGGGATTAGATTGCCACCTCTTTTGTCAATGATGGGATTTAAAGGACAGTTTAAATCACCTCCCATAATAATGTTCTCAATATCATCAAGGTTTTTATTCACGATGGTTTGCTGGACAGTGTGGTAAAAGGCAACCAGTTCATTATCTCGATTAGGGCCGTATATATTAACTAAAAGAGAGGGTTGTCCGCTCAGGAGTACCTTTAATATTATAAATCTACCGTTTGTATCAATAACCGATTCCTCAACGACACAATCAAAGTTATTCCTAATTAAAATTGCGACACCTCTTGCATTATTAGCCCCATGAGAGCAGATTAACTTGGCACCCCATTCTCTTTGCCAGGAAACTTCATTCCCTTGGACAGAATGTGTTTCCTAAAGGAAAACAACGTCAGGTTTTTGTTTTCTAAGCCAAGTAAATATTGTTCGTCGTTTACGATAGTTGCCTATGCCTCTCGTATTTAAAGAAATAAATTTATCTCTGGCGATTAGGTATGTGAAAAAATCTAAATTTGGAAGAAGATGGATCTTTATATACCCGGTTAATTACTGATAGCCACACAAATAAAATAATCGAACACTTTAAACAAACAACACTAATACAAGAAATGTTTGAGGTAAGCAAAATATATGGTTTGTAGAAAATTGCTATTAAAACTATGGCGTACATAAGCAAATTCATTGGAAACAAGTTTTGCGCAAAATTCGCTCTTGTGCAGCGCTGCACAAGCAATCCCAGCAGACATAAAGACATCGCGCGGATGACTTTAGCGCTAGGCTTCGCAAATGTTGAAAAAAAAATCACATCATTTCACTGTCATTTTTCAGAAATACAGACAACGTGGAATTTAGGCTAAGCAACAGAAATTTCTCTTCCATCAATAAAAAGTTTACCTAAAGTGAAACGCACTGTTTTACCTTCGTCGTAAGCTTTTCTCATAAGTGGAAGGGCTTTCTTGCGGGCGTTAAAGTCACTAGGTGTGAAGTCCTCGACAATTCTTGCCCCTTGTAATGTTGCCTTTCCATCTACACTCTTTGCTGCTTGTGATAGTCTTCTTTTAAAAGGTCTGCTATAGAGTCTTGCGGTGATAGACCTTGGCTTATCGTCTCGTTTTTTGCCAGTGCGGTGAGCATTTTCTACCTCAGCAGCTGGATCTTCGAAGCCAAGATTTATTTTATTTTATTTTATTTTATTTTATTTATCCAGGGGCATCCAATTTAGAGAGAGAGATAGAGAGATAGAGATAGAGATAGAGATAGAGATAGAGAGATAGAGAGATAGAGAGAGGTGATAAAATCCATAATTATTGCCATACAATCTTCGCCTTCATCTTCATTAACACCAAGCACTCGAATATTAAAATCTCTGGAATATCGTTCTAGATGTTCCAACCTATTTTTAAGTTCATCATTGCTTTTACGAAGGTTTTCTACCTCTTCAGCATTAAAGCTCACAAAGTTTAGGGATTCCTTCATGTTGTCGACATCGGCTTTTAGTTGCTGTTGCTTGGTTTTCAAACCGTCTATTTCGTCGACTTTGAACATGACGCTTTCGATCTTTAACAGCCTTTCATTCGTGTTTCTTTGGAATTCCTTTAGGTTTTCACTAAGTTTGGTTATTTAACCGGTGAGGTCAAGTCTCATCGATTTCAGTTCTTCGAGTAGTCCGGCAGCGGCCATATTCGACTCGCTAGGATTTACAGCTTTCTTCTTCAAGTAATTTTTCTGCTTATTGCTTCCTTCTGGCGCTAAAATTTTTCCAGACCGAAGACGTATTTCTGACATGAAGCATAGTAATCAAAGGCAAGATGATTTTTGACAGTTTGAATGAAAACCAAAAAGTTCTTGCGGAGCTCAGCACAGCGCGTCTTACTCCATGCTGCCGGTCACGTGTCTCCAGCAATTCATTCTTGATATATGTCGTTTCAAGCAGAACTTTACAAATTCGTTCAACATCATAAAAGAACTAAGAGCATCTTTTTAAGCTACCAAGAAGAAATATCCAATCTAGAACATACCTTGTTATTGAGCTGCCGTGCTGGTGCTGTGGCCATGACTGTCATCGAGGGAAATGAGAACGAAGTGGTTTTTCAATCCTCTTTTATAGCGTGGTAGCTAGATTGTCACGGTTCCTCAGCGTGGTATTTTATTTGCGAAAAAAAGCCGCCATAGTGCAAAAATCCCCGGATGTTTAGAGTTATTACATAATCAATGTAATCCCATTCTTTTCCGTCAAGTTTTGACGAACGCAAACATAGTTTTGTGGAAAATTCACAAACAGTGGACAATGAGGAATTAATCAGATGTATTATTGCCACAAATTTTGTTTTCTCTTTGTGCTCCAAGTGTAGTCAAGTATAGGCATTCTTTGTGTAATCAACATAAGAAGTTAACAATGCCAAGCAGTTTGTAGATGTTTCATTCTCGCGGAGAGAAAGTTGTTTATTGTTTAATAAGCTATTCGGTGGGTTTTTTACAATGCAGAAAAATACGTGGTTTTCGGTTGGTATGTCATGTGGATAACTTCTACTTGGCAAAACTGAGTGTAATAAAGAATATGAGAGAAATATTGCAGCAGAAACAACACAAATACCGGCGTAAGAAGCATGTTAGTGTGAATAGTTTTGCAGCGAACGAGCGATTACAGAATCAACGAAACCCCTAGAGGTACTTTTCAAATATCTATAAGCTACGTGGCATGGCAGGAGTTTTGTTTTCTGCAGCACAACTGCTTTCGGATAGCTGTCCCCGGTGTATCCGTCATATCCATCACACTAACACAAAACTTAAATGAATGGAACATCACCTTAGACAATGTTAGTGTTTCTTGCAATTGAACAGCAAGAGTACTTCTCCGTTGAGTCCGCTTTATCCTTCACACTTAGGAAAAATGTGAACTTTCAGTGAAATCTCAGTGATCAAAAATTGTGAAGTGTAATGGAACTGTCACGCTGGATAAAAGCAATAAAACGGAAAATCAACTTAAACAAGCTCCAAGTAAAGTTCCCCGCTCTTTCCAATGTATCCATCACAAGAATTGCATTTTCAGTCACATCTCAGTAGTGAAAAGATCTCAGGGTATAATGGGGATAGGTGAGAAAGCGGGGGAAGAACTTACAGTACTATATCTACAACTACTACTAGTACTTATAATATATATATATATATATATATATATATATATATATATATATATATATATATATATATACTGAATAAATGTTTGAAAGAAAATTTGCCCTGAGTGGGATTTGAACCCACGTCCCCCTGTACACTAGTCAGGTGTGATAACCACTACACCATCAGGACAACCATGCTGGCAACATGGCAATCGAAGAGGTGATTTATGTGATTCAGACGTGGGCCTCCCGGGATTTTTTCTTTCGAAAATAATATATGTATAATATATTATACATATAATATATAATATATGGCTTGGGTTCCCTGTAAAGGCACTAAAATGATATGGAAAAACAGTACAACGCCATTCCAAGCGTTTTCCTAAACATTACTCGTTGGGTTCCCTGTAAAGGCACTAAAATGATATGGAAAAACAGTACAACGCCATTCCAAGCGTTTTCCTAAACATTCCTCCTTGGGTTCCCTGTAAAGGCACTAAAATGATATGGAAAAACAGTACAACGCCATTCCAAGCGTTTTCCTAAACATTCCTCATTGGGTTCCCTGTAAAGGCAATAAATTATATGGAAAAACAGTACAACGCCATTCCAAGCGTTTTCCTAAACATTCCTCGTTGGGTGCCCTGTGACGTTTTCAAAAGAGAAACAGTGAGACGGCCAATTTTAGTACGTAAACCTATCTTTGTGATAGCATATCGATGCTTACAAGGACAATTTAAAGAAAACCATTTTCTCCTCTAACACAAGAAAGTTGTGAAGACCCTAAAAGAAAAAGAAATAAATAAATTTATGTTTTGAAATTTATTTTGTTTTACAGAGGTATCTTTACCATCTATCTTTTTGCAGATGTTAACTTTAATTTGATTGAAGGCAAACTCACGCCAACGTTAATTAAATATTGGTATAGTCAATGAAATAAGGTTGAACAAGGTGGAAGGCTACGTCGACTTTATTTTCAGACCCGCCTTAAAAAATGAAATCAATTTCAGATCGAGTACAAACTAATGCGAGGTATTGTTCTTGCGATTCTCTAAAATGCTCTTAATTTGAACTTTTTTGGCACAAAGTTGAGGTATCAGGTCCCTTTGAAATGTTACTTTTACATTCAAAGTATTCTTTGTATGGTCTGTCTAAAACAATGTTTTTATTGTTTGTCTGAAGTTGGATAAAACTAAACCTCCCTGACCTTCATGGCAGTATCAAGTTCCTCTGCACCAGCGCTTTCCGTTGGACAACACACTACACCAGAGTACAGAAACTGGCTTGCTCTTGGTCATGGCTTAACAACTGTGCTCTGTCAAGGTCTTCGCCCATTTATTAACCGAGAGACAGAGGCTTTCTATAAAAAGGTAACGGCAGCAGTTGCAGCTTGGCCTGGAGCTGGACGCTGCACCTGCGTGTATGTCGCCAGAAGGAGACCAAACCAGTTCCACGACATGCGCACCTGTGCATTGGCTAACATCCTTCAGGCTCATCACCATGGGAACAAGCCAAATTGGAAGCAGAGTGTTTCTAAAAAGTGGATGGATCCAAACCTGGGTCCGTGGGAGATAGCTAAGCTCTTCCTCCCTGATTTGGGAGGACATGGACATCACTGGAATCTTGAACCTGATGTACTGGTGTGATCAGTTCCGACCCATTTCTCAGGCCTTGATCAAAGATGTTCGTGATATTCGGAACAGTAAGTGGGTGTATGTACCAAAGCTAGAGCTCTCCGATGCTGACAAGGCGACTACTTTTGATGCAATTGAAAAATTACTTCAGGATCCTCACTTGGCCCACGATCCGGACGCCATGAAAGCCCTACATGAGATCAAGACACTTAAATGTGTGTCAGACGTGAACAATTTTCAAGCTCAAATTCTTATTCAATATAAAAATATGGCTGAAAAAGATATTTTGGGTCTTAAGAGCTGTCTCAAAAAACTGAAAAAAGAGTCCACCCGTAGCCAGAAACTTCGAAACCGGTTGGCGGGGCGTCTACGCAATATGCAGGAGTCGTTAGAAAATACTAAAAAAAAATCAAAAAACTCGAAAAAGAGTCCAGACGTAACCAGAAACTTCCAAACCGGTTGGAAGGGCGTTTACGCAACATACAGGAGTCATTAGAAGACGTATTAGAAAATGGTGGTCTGTTTTTATGCAACATCTTGATCAAGTGCACTCGAGCAATAAAAGGGCTGCTAACCCCTTGGCTGATGATCCTTTTGTTGTGCAGTTGTATCACCATTCTTGATCATAGGTCATACAAAGATGGTAAGTAGAAATGGATTTTGAAGCTATACTTTTATCTTAGGATTATTCATCAGCGTTAAGATAAATGGAAAAACTCGGTGCATAAAATTTTTCGAGCTGCCCGGCCAAGGTAAACATCCTGAAGCTTTTTAATCACCAATAAATAGTGTGATTTTTGTTTGTATACCAAACCCGTGAATAGCAAACGGCAAAAAGCCCAGATTGTTCGTAAAAAAATATTCAGTCCACTTTATATACCTTATACACAAATCGGATGCATAAATAGCAGGAGATAGTTCTTTTCTCTAGTCCATATATAGTTTTTAACTTTCTAAACAGATTAATACAGAATACAGGATAGGCAGCTTTGTTGCACTTTGTGGAAGCTCTACATAAACCACGTGCTTCTTTAGGTAGTACGAGCCGGTCATGAGCGAGTTCGTCCCATTTAAAATTTTATGTCAACAATTTATGTGTTCTCTGCCCTGCAGAAGACGCTAGCATGCCATTCGAAACCAGAGACATCAACATGTCAGAATACTTAAACACAGCCCGAGCAGAGAACTTTATCGGTCGTCAGTGGCTTTATAGAGAGATTGAAGATACATTTAAAGATGATGACATTGCTGGGGTACTAATAATAGGAAATCCAGGCACGGGTAAATCTGCCCTTGCTTCTCAGCTGATTTGTTCTCGGACATCAAGTTCTAAAATTCATGCTCATATTCTAGGATACCACTTGTGTAAGTACTCTGACAAAAATACACAAATGGCAGGAAGGTTTGTTCGAAATTTGGCCGAGATGATAGCTCGTAGGCTACCCGAATATGGTAATCTCGTTTCCAACAGTATTTCCATTCAACGCTCATTTGATCTGGACTGCATCCAGTTTCAAGATCCTGTGGGTTGTTTTGAACAAACAATCATTACTCCATTGAGAAACCTGGAATATCAACCAAGTGAAAATTGGTTTATCGTACTCGATGCCTTGGATGAATGTCTTATACAAGGTGACACAAGTCATAGCATTGTTTATCTGCTGAACAACAAGATTGATCGGTTTCCACCGTGGTTAAAGCTCGTTATGATTTCACGAAATCAATCTGATGCTTTCCTGTATTCAAGCAAAGTAAATAATTTAATTATTGATCCTGAAGACTCAAGAAACCTTGATGATATCGAGCTTTTCGTAACTACAAGACTATATCAAAAACGTCCTATGTTGCACCGTATAACGTCGTGGTTCGGAGATGACAGTGTTGAACTTACAACAAAATTGATCACCGAGTTACTTAATAAAAGTCAAGGAAACTTCCTCTTTGTCAAAGAAGTACTTAACCATTGGGAACTCTCAAGACAAGAATTAAGCGATGATGTGTATGCCTTGCCAAAGACTTTAGGAGATCTGTATCACATGTACTTCGAAAGACTTTATCCGGATAACGCTAGAAAAGGGAGCTTTAGGTCTGCTAGGCACGTTTTGGAATTACTGGTTTCGACTTTTGAACCATTAACACAAAAAGAGATCTTTGAAGTTCTTAGACTGAAAGAAAAGAACCTAGATGAAGAATACGATTTCAAGAATAGATTAAGAGAACTAGGTCACTTTCTGAAATAGGGAGAAAACAATACAGTTACACTATACCACTTGTCGTTAACTGAGTGGCTTACGAGTGAGGGCAACGAGAAGTTTTTTGTGAGTAAAAAGAAAGGGCACAAAATATTATGTGATTACTACTTCAGTCTCATTATGGACGGATCAGACAACAGTACACTGTCGAAATACATTCTCACTTTAGCGCAACATATTGCTTTTGGTGATTTGATAAAAGCCTATGTTCAAGAATTTATCAATTTGCCATCACAGACAATAAATTCGTCAGATCCGCATAGTAACAGGACTTTACTACATCTTGCAGCAACTATCAACAATACAGGTGTATTAAAACTGCTATTACGACATTTCAGTTGTATCGATTGCGTTGATAACCGTGGAATAACACCCGCGTTTTTGGCAGCAAAGCATGGAATTGTAGACAATCTGGCATTTTTGGTCAAAAAAGGAGCCAACAGTAGTTAATAATAGATTATTCACGGACAAAACATCATTTTTCACGCTCTCCCAAACGTAACCCATCACATCAAGCATTAAGCTAAAAATCCACAAAACCATTTTGAGAAATAAATCGCTATATTCTGCAGTTATTTCAAATTTGATTTTGAGTTCTAATCAACGAACCAAATTCACCCCCAGTGTTAGCATAAGTAAATAAATTTATTTCAAGTTACCATTACCTTGCATTTTAGCTTATTGCTTGATATGATTTCTTACGTTTGGGAGAGCGTGAAAAATGATGTTTTGTTCGTGAATAATCTATTATTAACTACCGCTGAAATCCAGCAGAAAATTCTGGCAGCGGAAAATCTCTCCCAAAATTCTGGCAGCGGAAAACCTCTCCCAAAATTCTGGCAGCGGCAAAATCTCTCCCAAAATTCTGGCGACGGCGGCGACGGTGGCGGCGGGAAAAGTTTCTCCCGGAAAGAAAATGTCTGATTCCGAAGAAGAAGAAGAAATTGATGGCACTCCTGAAATTATTCAAGAAACATATACAACATGGCAATCTCGCAAAAATTTCAGGCTGGAACATTTCAAAGATATCATCCGCAAAAATCAGGGAAAAAATCAAATTCCACTCAAAGATCTCGAATTTTATCAAGAACAAATTCTCTCCCAAATTCCCCGTGACGAAATCACAAGAAAAAAAGTCAGGGAGTTTGTTAAAGCTTCCAAATGGAAAAAAGTCAATGGCAACGATCATGAAATTTTCAATCACATAACAGGTCACGACGGGAATGACTATGAGCACCTGGAAAAATTCCTCATTGACGATTTTAAATATTTCGCACTGGCATATGATGATCTTCATCCTAACAGAAAAAAGTTTCTCAATTTCAATCAAGTTCTTTTCGCCCTGTTGAAGAAGAACGGTTTCAATCCAAATGAAGAGGATTTCAAGCTTCTTATTCCCCCAATCAAAAAGGGCAGAACAAGAAAAAATAATCCAAACCATCTTCAAAAAATTAAATTGGAAAGAAAATGGATCTTGAAAAAGCATCTTCCAACGAAGCTGAGCGAAGCGAAGCCAGTGACCATGAAGATTGTTCCACGTGCTCAGAGGAAGAAACAAGAAGCGACGATGAAACCCCAACAACACCTGACGAGGAATTCATTGTCTCTGATTCGGAGATGGAAGAGGAAAGCGAAGCTGAGCGAAGCGAAGCTGAGCGAAGCGAAGCTGAGCGAAGCGAAGACGCAATAGAACTCCTCTTTGAGTCATTTGTGAATCTCCAAGAGGAACACAAGATTCTCAAAAATGAACTCCAAAAGCAAAGTTGCCTCCTCTGGGAAATCCACCGGGAATTGAAAGAAAGCGGAGCAAAGCGAAGCTGAGCGAAGCGGTGTTTTGAAATCCTGAATATGAATGTAAAACATTTATATTCTGTCTAGCTCTCCACATCGCTCAATGGAACCCAAGGATTGAATTTATCGGGATATCCTTTCCATTTAACGAAAGCTTTCTTTTTCTTGTGATCGCGGCGAATAACCTTTTCAATGCGGAAAACATCCTGCGTAGTAGGCGACAATTCTGCTTCATAAAACGATCCGGTGATTTTTTCTCCCAGCAGATCGACTAATTTATACGTTACAGAATTTGTGTTCAATATTTCGTCGATGACAAATATCTCTTCTGTCCAGTTCGGCGTGAAACCTTTGTCGAATATCTTTCGCTTGTATTTTGAAATTTGGACTTTGTCGCCGACTTTGAATTTTGCTGGGGCATGTTTAGCATAAATCATGTCGCCGTAAAGATTAGCGAAAACCTTTTTCTCATTTTCCTGTTTGCTCGCCTCTGCGGGAGTCATCCGAATGCTATAATGAAAACGATGATTATATTGATCCACTAACTTGTCTAGTTTGTCAAAATAAATCGTATTATTGTTAGCAGAAAACATCTTAAAGAGTTTCTCCTTCATCGTCTTGTTCCAACGTTCAACCACAGACGATTTCTCTTCATTTTCCGTTGTATACAATTTTATCCCATTCTTATTCAGGAGATCCTTCATTGTTCCATTGAAAAATTCACTTCCTTTATCAGTCCAAAGCATCTTCGGTTTTCGCTCCCTGAATATGGATCGGAAAGCATCAGCCACTGTTTGACCTCGCTTGTCTTTCAGGGGGCGAATCCAACCGAACTTTGAGAAAACATCGATCACCATCAGGAGATATTTGATCCCTTTGTTCCATTTTGAAAATTTCCCCATCTCGACCAGATCAGCTGCCCAAATGTTGTCAACGCCATATGAAATGACTCTCCTCTTTGGGAAGCGCCGCCTGATTGGCTGGTGAAGTTCATTTGCCAGATTTTGAGCCCAGCCTTCACTCAAAATCTTTTCCCGTTTTTTGGGGCACCCAAACCCAGCTTCTGTTTTGCATCAATCACGTTTCTTGCCAAAGCATGTCCCCACTGTCTTTCTTTCCAGGGAATCGCATCCAAAGCGGCAACCACTTTCCTGTCTGCTTTATTTTTACATTTGCGTGGATCCGCTTTTTTTGCGCAGACTGAATAATCAACATCATGTTGCATACCAACTGCATCTGTTTTACCTGTGGGCTGCTGCATAATTTCGAGAATCTTTCCCTTTTCATCGAATCGGACTTGTTTTTCGAGTGGGTTATAAGGGCCTGTATAATTATGACCTGGGAGGGTGAAACCTTTCTTTGGTCTTGGCAGTTTCCCAATTAATTTATGAACATCTAAAGCACCGCCATCCAAATCTGCTCGATCTGTCTTATATTTTCTGTTTGGTCTAATCGCCGTACTCAGTTGATTGAGCATATCGGAAGAGGTTTTGGCAAGAAATGGTTTCATCTTGTCCAAGGCAAAATCCAATGCTTTTTTCTGAGCTTTTTTGTTTCGCAACAATTCACTGGCTCCATAACGACCCATTTCAACTGTTTTTTCCCTAACCAAGGCAGTGCATGAGCCACGCCAGTCAGCGCAAGTTCACCAAAGCCCCCACCTTGTGAGGGCAGATTCAGTTTCCCGAACTTTTCACAAATCTTGTTTTCTTGATCCCACAGGAAGCACAATGGCAGAAAAACATTAGTCTCCCATTTTTTGCTTTGAAATACCCAGATGGCTCCACACATTCAGTTTGTTTTTTCTCCTTCACGCAACATGACTTCATTTTCAATCGAAATATTCTTTAATGAATTTTTCATTTTGCGTCGTATCAGTCAGACTGAGAGGCTTGAGAATATCATAGAAATCTTTCCCCTGCGACCATTGATGGAGGAAATAAAGGCAATAATACCCGCAAAGGACACTGTTGATGTTTTGATACTGACTGCTGTTCCAAATCACCGGTTTGCTGCTTTTGAATTCTTGGGGAAATCTCATTCCAAAACTATCAAAATACCACGTGAATTTCCCAGAGGGAGCGCAACAAACCCAGTGAGTTCCTGCATTTTCGAACGAATCAAGATTGATAATACAGGGGCTGTGCCCGCGGCCCATGAATTGATCTCTCGCAAAGATGCCTTTGAAATTGGGAATCCTCAGATAGTCTATCCACTTCATGAGATCAACATTGTTCAGGGGTTTGTTCACGAATTTGGGTTTCGCTTCGCTCAGCTTCACAATATTGCCCCGAGAATTGGGATGTTGTTGAATGGACTTTTCGTTCCCAGCAGAAGTCCAGCTCCTTTTTTGATTTTTTTTTACCCATCCCAACAGTATTTCGTCCCCAGGTTCCGACGAATGGGGGAGGTGGTGCCCAAGGAGTCCCCAATCTTGGAGCGCCGTTTCCTTTTGGGCGTCCAACTCTTGGAGCGCCTTTTCCTTTTGGTCTGCCAACGCGCGGCGCTCCTTTCCCAAACATGTTTTTAACCATGTCAAGTGCCAGTGGGATTCCGGTGGATGCCAGCACAGTTCCCAACAATCCACCAGACTGTTTTGCGGATGGTTTGATCACCAACTGTCCTCCTGATTTAAGGGCAGTCAAAATGTCCTGTTTCTGTTTATTTGTCAACAGATGTTTATTGTCAATCAGTTTCTGAATTTTATCTTGGGGAATGAGAAACCCACCCACCTGACCGCTCCCACTTATCTTTTTCACAACTTGACTCGCTCCTTCACTCGCCAAACCAGCCAATGCTGACAGCCCAAGTGTTTTAGCCAGGGTGGGCGCCAGGGAACGAGCCAGGGGAACAATAACAGAAAATAAACTTCCACCCTGCCGCATCACTTTTCTAACTTGCGTTTTCGATATCTTTATCTCAACTCCCTTTCCCAAAGCCGCAGCTTTGCCGATTCGTCTTATTTGATTTGCCGTGAGCATCAGTTCATCACTTCCGCTTGTTTGATTGCCACCCAATCTCAGGGTGATAGGGCTTTTTGTTCGGAATGCTCTTCCAAGCTTCTTTTTTTGCCCTTCAGATAAATTTACTTTATATGGGTGATATGTTGTCATTTTAAATGATAACATATGTTTTCTTCGCTTCGCTCAGCTTCGCTTCGCAGATCACACGATAACTAATTCATTTCCAATTTTATCAATTTTCACTTCTTCTTCATAGAGAACCACTGCATGTACATTGAAGTTTGCAGCTGCAGCTGCGCTCAATCGATATCGGAATATCAACTGCTTGGGATCTCTTGTTGGTTTTTCGCTTTGGAAGGAGAGATCGAAGTAGATCAACGGGAAATCTCGGTCGAAATTTTCCAGATTCAGCTGCGTTCCAGTGTTGTAGTCATTTTTCCTCATTGCATAAGCCATAACATCCTGGAAAATCCTCACTTTGCTTTCACTGTCATACTCTGTTTCCGGGTAGAAAACTCCGTTTCCATATTCCAATCGACAGTTCAACAAGGATGAGTTTGCATCTGCCGCATTCAGCTTGAAAGTGTCCATCAGATAGGGATTGTCTTCTGCAGGGTCGTCATTGGGTGGAGCGGTTCTTTTCAGCCAGACAAAAATATGCCTCACATTGTCAATGCTCGCTGAGATCTGGAAGAATCCTGATGATGTTTCGGGAGCAGATTGCTGATACATTTCCCTCAGATATTTCCATTGCGTTTCTTTCAGGAATGAGCTGACAAATTTGTCATAAAGTGAATCTTTGGGAGTGAATCTTGGCACCCAAAGCAGAAATCGATTCACAACAACTCTTCCCTCATCAACACCGTTTACCATGTGAATGAGTTCCCCATCGTCATTGAGGATTATCTCGAATTGCAGCTGCATGGGAACCAACATCTTATCTTCCAGCTCTTCGAAAAAGGAAAAACGATTCAGAGGAATGATCGTGTTGACGTTCCGAGGACCACCGTTTCCATCGTTTTGCACTGCTTGAGTTAGCTTCCGGCGAGCTTCAAATCCCGCATTCTGATTAGCATTAGCTATTTCACGCTTCGTATCCAAATACCAGAAGCTGTTCTTGGCGACTGATCTGCTGAAGTCGTCAGAGTATTCTAACAAATTCTTGACGAAACAGACCTTGTGAAGATTATCACTATCATAAACGATCTTTCCTGCAGATTTAAACGTCAGGTGTTTAATTAGGGAATGAGCCCCATTGATGCTGATTATTGGCTGGAGCTCTGATTGTGTCATCCAGCTGGAAGCGTACCAATTCATTTCTTTGAAGATATTCATTCGATCGAAAAGCCATTTTAGATTATTTTTTTCTTTTCCGAGGCATCTTCGCTCCCTGTCCAACCTGCTCACTATATCATTGGCAGTTTCTTCGGTGGGTTGGGGCCGAGCGGGTTGTTTTTTCGCTTTGCTCACTTTGCTCGCTGGTTTCCCCTTTCTCATATTTCCCAGTTTTTTCATGATCAAATCACCAGATTTTTCAACTGCTTTTTTGCCGAGTTTATCTCCAGCGTGAGAAATTCCTGATTCTAATGCTTTTTTCGCAATAGGTTTCGCGAATTTCTTGAAGACGGCTGATGCCACTGCTCTCATTGGTTTGAAAATATTATCCACAATGACACCTGTTCCTTTATGCCGATAAACAAACCGTCCTAATTTGGGGTGGAAATAACGAGTAAATTCATAACTTTTCATTTTATTACCTTTTTCAAGATAAGCGAGAACGCTGTATCGGCTCCATTCAAATCAACAACCCTTCTTTTCCCATCGGTGATACAAATCCGAATGGTGCTTATTGTGTTTTTATTCACAGGGCTGAATGTTACTCTCATGGGTTCAAGGGTGAAACTATATGTTGGTCGCAGAACAGATGTTGAAAAGGAATAAATGATGTCACTCTCTTCTCCATCAACAAGCGAATCACTTGTCAGATCACAATGAACGTTCAACATATCAGTATCTTGACTAAGGTTTGGAACTCTGGGGCCAATGTTGACTTTATCTTTCAGAATCTTTTTCTCAAAACCGACGATATCACCGAAGTTGGATTGGCTGAAATCCAGTTGATAATTTTCTGCCAGTGTGATTGTTACTCTGAAAGTTGTGGGAGAGAAAGCAAGATTGATTGATTCTTTCACCCCTGTTGCTTTTTGAATAAAGTTATTCATCCCCTCATATTCCCAAACTCCAGCTGGGAAGGTGATATCGGAAAATGTTTTCCCACCGTCAGAGCTGAACCTGATCAGTTGATTCTGGCGGTCAGCATTGATGTTATACCACGTAAAACTCATATTGATAACTCGATTCAACCCAACAACATATTGGGAATTTCGATCCAAAACAATGGGCCGATTGAATTTTGTTGTGAAATTTTCTGGTTTGTTGCCGCCAGTTTTGACGGAAAAGGATGACAGGACAATTTCTCTTTCGATTTCCATTTTATGGTTTGAAATAGTTTTTGTAGATCTTCTCATGCTGGGATTGATTGATGATCCCCTCTTTCAGGAGAAGATCGAGAATGCCAACTCCAGTGTTTCTGAGGCCAACGTTTGTGTTCCCAGCATTGATGGAGCCAACGATGACCTCAAGTTTCTGGAGAAGATCTGTGGGGTTGGAGAAAAAACGGACGACCCCACCCCTTCTGCTGACGCCCGAGCCTTTAAATGACTTGAGTTTCCCTCTATAATGTTTCCTGTAGTCTTTCAATACTTTTCTTTTAGCATTTATTGTCTGCATTTGTACATTCAGGTCTTCTTCAGTTATTTTACCTTTCTTGAGTTTTTTATTCAGATAGTGGGCGCGACTGTTCAGTCGGGTACTTATATTTTTAGCCGGATTTATAAGCTTATCTTCAATGAAATTTTTTTCCTTTGCTTCTGAGACATCTAACTCATCTAAGGCTTTGTCCGCTTTATCATAATTTATTAATTTCATGTCATCTAGTATGTTATTAACGGTGTCTTCTTGAGCGTCTTCCCAGTCTTCTTCACCCTTTTCTTCCTCTTCCTCTTCCTCTTCCTCTTCATCTTCCTCTTCCTCGTCCACTCCATAATCGGGAACGCTCGCTTCATATACAGGTGATTCACCTTCTAACTCTTTCAATACTTCTTCGTATGTTGGGGGCCTTGCCGGAATTTGTTTAGCTGCTTCTGGTTCAACAGCTGCGTCACCATCAAACAAACTACCCACATCCATTTCTTCAAATGGGTCGACTTCGGGGAGATAATCAATTTCTGCTGGTTTGGCTTTCCCAACTTTCAAGGCCTTCGGCTTTTTCCGGGGAAGTGGTCCCAAATTCGACGCAATCACCTCATCCAGTTTCGATGTGACTGGTTTGAACATTTTTTCAAACCCGATTTGGCTTGTCTCTTCACCCAACTTTTTCTGGGTGATGGCATCATGAACAAAGTTGATTTTTTCACCCAAAGCAGATTTGCTTTTAGCAATTTCTTTCCATTTCAATAAACTCATTTTTATTAAGAATCATAATCTCATAATCTCATAATCTCATAATCTCATAATCTCATAATCTCATAATCTCATAATCTCACAAGTTGTCTCATATCTTTTAAAAATGAAGATCCCAAATTATGATTGCCATGATCCAATCACAAATTTCCAACAACTTCACCCGTTCATGCCGGATCGAACTTTCAGAATGTTGATCTGTGGCCCTTCAGGATCGGGGAAAACAAATGTTCTTCTGGATATGATTTTCCGCTTGCTCTTCTACGATAAAATTTATCTCTATGCGAAAAATCTTGACCAATCCAAATATCAACATCTGCTGAAAACGTTTCGCCCCATCAGCAAAGAAGCGGGGTACGATGTTGTGGAAGCAGCCTCAGATGAAATCATCCCAGTTTCGGCATTGACAGGGGAGAATCAAAAACTGGTTGTTTTCGATGATTTTGTTTGCGAGAAGAATCAAAAGCCATTGATTGATTATTTCATCCAGGGCAGACACCGCAATTGTTCTGTGATTTATCTTTCGCAAAGTTATTTCCAAACACCAAAAGATATCCGCCTGAATTGTTCGCATTTTTGCATCTTTGAATTCCCCAGCAACAATGAAATTTCTCTTCTCTGCCGGGAGACACAAGTCAGCAAAGAAGATTATCGGAAAGCAACGCATGATCCGTTCTCTTTCCTGTATGTGGATAAACCGAGGAAATTCATTGCCAAAAATTTTGATGAAAGCATTTAAAATGAGCTATCCAAATGGACTGCTTTCTGAAACAAGCACCTACCAAGGGGGCCGAGATGGAAAAGATGGACTGCCAGGCGTTGGTTTCAAGCTGACGCCTTCAGGGGATTATGATCTTCAAAACAAAAAAATGACCAATGTCGCTGAAGGAACGGGGAATTCGGATGCAATTACAAAACATCAAGTTGACACGCTTGCAACGCAATTGCGGGCAGATTCTCTCCAGGTGGATGGTTCCTCGCATATGACTGGGGATCTTGATCTCAGGGGACAGAAGTTGGTCAACCCCGGGGAAATAGAAATGAATCGCAAATTGATCACAAATCTAGACACTGATGAAAACCAGGATTTGTCAGCGGTGAATATGATCACTCTGAAAAAATTCCACCCTGCTGCTCCGGCTCACACTCATGAAGTCACGAAGGATATTGATTTGAAAGAACTTTTCAACGTGAAAAACTTAAAACAGCAGACGTATCATGATTTGGGAGCGCATTATAACAACCTGGTTTCTTATAATGACGTCAAGAATATCTTCGTATCCCGCAAAGAGACGTTTCCAATGGAGACGTCTTTGGATATGGGAAATCACACCATTTTTAACGTGAAAGACCCAACTGTCGATGACCAAGGCGCAAACAAAAAATACGTGGACGACCAATCCGCAAAAAAGCTTTCGTTGGAAGGTGGAACAATGGCCGGAAACCTGGATATGAACTCGCAACAAATCAACAATATTGCAGCGCCAACTCTGGAGCATCAACCAACGCCAAAATCTTATGTTGATGGACAACTTAATCTCAAGATAGGAGATGTGGTAGTTCACACGATAGAATTAGAAAATAAGCTCAAAAAATACGTAAATGAATCGCATATCACGTCACCCTCGCATCCAAAGGACGCATTCCGCTATCTGATGGAAGACATCGATGAATCCAGCTCTGAACATAATATGACAGTAACGGCAATCAGTGATTTTTCAAGTTCGCCGCATCTTTTCAACAAGAAGGCGTATGATTTGAAAATAACCAAAGATCATTTTAATGAATACTCTGGGAGACTTGGATTCAATATGTTCAAATTCCCAGAGGGAGAATACACTATTTGCATTGAATTCTTCCCCGCGTCAATGGATGGTGCGAGCGTTAATGTCGTGAGCACAAGTCTGAATATTAACCAACAAACAACAAAGAAGTTTTCCACTTATACCAGATCCATCATCCACATGCATAAATGGAAGATCACTCCACCTGAATTTATTTTCCTGGATCTGAAGTGGCGGGGAACCCCTGAATCAACTCCAGAAGGAGATGCAAATCTGATCATATATGGCGTTGCTGGTTCTCAACCTGATGTTGAAAGCAGCGTTTATGATTCCCCTTTCGTTTTTGAGGAAGGGAAGATGGTCATGGAGACTGATTTGGATATGAATGGGCATCTTCTGACAGGAGGGAGATTCGTAGCGACAGGGCACTATCATCGCCTGGATAATCAGGATTTGTTTTTGTTCTTTGGGAAGGTAGCGAAGTTTCTTTATCTCCCAATGAAAGCCAAGTTGGTTGGAGCAGCGATTATGTTTGGAGGAGTTGAAAACCCACCGAAAGTGGATCTGACCTTGTCAATGACAGTTAAGGGGCAGCCATGGAGCAGGACTTGGCTGGGACAGGCTGGAAGATCTGCTTTCAAATATGACCTGGGGGATGGGGTGGAAATTGATGAAATGACGTCCATGACTTTCTCACCTCAGAAGTGGGTTCCACTCGGGCGTACCGGTGTGGTTTTGTTGTGTTTGTCCTTCGAAATATGATCTTCTCCCAAAAAAATGAAAGCGAACGAAGTGAGCCGCGCGAGCCGAGCGAGTCGAAAACAAAGCATTTTCGGTTTCAATCACATTGACCCATGCATTGGGGAAGAAAAACTGGAAGAGATCAAGCAACTCTTCCGATTTTACCACAAAAGATTCTGGTGCCTGAAACGAGCTCATCGCCATTTCAAACGCATGAATCTTTTGGTGAACATGACATCGTCAGCGCTGGTTGCAACTGGAGCAATCGCGGGGGCAGCAACAATGAATCCCATCATTTTGGGAGTGATCTCCGGAGTTGGTTTGGTGGTGAAAACAGTAAATGAAATGAAAAACTGGCAAAGCAAAATCGAAATGGCAAAGTTTGCTTTCACAACCTACGAGAAAACATTGACTGATTTGCGTTTTGCCTTGAGGAGTGGAAAATTCGACAGAGACGAATTTCTCCCTGCAATGGAGGCGGTGGATGGAATTGTGATTGATTTGGGGTTGGATTTGGAGAAATTTGAGAAAAAGTATGAGTTGCGGTTTGAGTGATTTTTTCATTTCTGGGAAATGAAAAGAACTCAGTTTTTGACGAATAGGACTCGCACCCAGTCTTGCTGGCTCGCCCAACGATCGGGTTTTACTTTAAACGACCATTGCCCTGCTGGGAGATAATGATTAAATGTTTGTTCATCGGGAAAATATTCATAACAGCGATTGTAAAAGAACTGGGCAAAATCCTCATAATTTTGCACAATGCCATTATCCCCTGTGTCTCTATTGAATATCACTCGCTTGTCGTTTTCTCCAGCAAATCTGTCCACACCTTCATCTTCCCATGGAATGAATCCACTGAAGGTGTCTAGCACGCTTTTCCAAACAGCAATGCGATTGCGCCTCCAATCTTTCTCTGCTGCAGCCTCTTTTGCATTCTCTTCTGCAACTCTCCTCGCGAGATTTTCATCTATTTCCTTTTCTCGTCTTTCTGGTTCGAGAGTTGATTGGCTCAAGCCCATCACCGATTGACAAAGAATTTCTTCAAAAGATTCCTCCTCTGCTTCTGGAGAAGGAACCTCCTCTGCAGGAGAAAGAATTCGTGGTTGGGGGATAGGTGGTTTTGGTTTACGTGGGTGGGGAATGGGTGGAATTCGCGCTTCTTTTAGTTTACGTGGTTGGGGAATGGGTGGTTGGGTTCGTTTACGTGGTTGGGGAATGGGTGGTTGGGGAATGGGTGGTTTTCGTGGTTGGGGGATGGGTTTGGGAGGAAGAGATGGTGGTGTTGGTTTTTCCACTTTTTCCACTTGGAATTTTTCTCCATCGCTTCTCCGGCGGAAACTGTTTCTCCCACTTTTCAACGCATTTTGAATAGTTCTTGCATCGATTCCCAGCTCATTTGTAGCTGCTGACATACTGGGGAAAGTTTTTGTTGTTGAAGATGAAATGATACGGACAGGAATGGACTGAATCTTCTTTGGAATGGGCGTTTCATCTTCCATCCAAGGATCTGTGAAACCTCCTTTTTCGAAGTTTCTGAACAGGAAGAATTTCTTTCCATCTTTCTTGACAAAACGATCTTCCCTGTTGAAAGCGGCATAGATGGCCTGACGAGTCACTCCAATCCACTTGGCCATTTCAGCCTGTGTTTCAAAGCTTTTCAGCGGTGGACCTTTGGGAGAATCACGAACTTCAAATCGAGCAGCAGTTTGATTCGCAACTCGGACTTCTCTGCCTTGGAAAATGAAAACGTTTCTCCCTTCGTTGATTGCTTTGTTGAGACATTTGGGAGAGAATTTCATGAATCTGGCAAGAGCCGACTGTGAAGGAAATCTTTCACTGAGGCGCTGTTGCGTGAAAGCGTCAATCAAAACCCACATTTTCTTGGGTGACAATTTTTTTGGATTTTTCTGGAGATCTCTTCTCCAGAATTTTTTTTTTGGAAATGAATTTTATTTCAAAAATTATTTTTGGGGTTGTGATTTTGATTCCGGAAAAATCTGAAACCGTCTTTTTTGGAAAACGATTTTTCTCTCAAAGTTTGCTGAAAAAATAAACCTCTAAAGAGTTCTATCCAGGAAAGAAGTTTTGAAATTTCAAAAACAAAAAAAAAAACAAAAAATGAAAACAGGGATGAGATAAAAGGTTTTTGGAGAGAGTGGAAAAGTTCAAAACTGTCAAAGAATGAATTGAAATTTGCTGAGAAATCGAGGGGAAAATGCGGCAACTCCCAACCTCCCTGTGCGCCAAATGACAACAATCAGTGAAAAGTGACAATCCCCACTGGGTTGAGAATATCCACCAGTGGCAAATGACAAAATTACCCTTCCTGGGGTGACAAATGACAAATCCTGGAAAAACAGACTTGCACGCGTCCTGAGAGTGAAAATCCAAATTTCATTTCCCCCAATTTGGACAGATTTTTGTTTTTCAGATTTTCAGATTTGTTCTGGAGATCTCTTCTCCAGAATTTTTTTTTGGAAATGAATTTTGTTTCAAAAATATTTTTTTGGGGTTATGATTTTGACTCCGGAAAATTCTGAAAAACGATTTTTCTCCCAAAGTTTGCTGGAAAAATAAACCTCTGAAGAGTTCTATCCGGGAAAGAAGTTTTAAAAATTCAAAAACAAAAAACAAGAAATGAAAACAGGGATGAGATAAAAAGATTTTTGAGAAGAGTGGAAAAGTTCAAAACTGTCAAAGAATGAATTGAAATTTTCTGGGAAAAATGCAGTAATCCCAGTGACAAAACAACCTCCCTGTGTGCTAAATGTCAAAAACCAGTGAAAAGTGACAATTCCCACTGGGGTGACAAATGACATTGGCAACATCAGTGGCAAATGACAAATGATTTCACATCCAAGATGTCAAATCAAACTTCGTCTTCATCCCTGTCCTCATACTCATCAAAAGCTGAGGCAGTTTGAACCATTTCCTCCACTAAAACCTCATCCACAATGGATGTGATGGATTTAACGTTTCCGCAGAAAAGGTGCTTGACTGAGAAAACTACTTGTCCGCGAAGTGGAATTCCAATGAGTTCTTTCTGTTTCAGAATAGGTTTTTTCTTCCCATTAACTAACTCCCAAAATCGGCAAGAGAAATCCGTCTTGGGGAGTTTGGAGGGATAAATCTTTGCATAAATCTTCTCCAGCTCAGATTTATCCACTTTTAAGAGAGTGAAATCTCCCTCACGGAATTTGGCACAAGAGGGAGCAAGCTTTTTCACTTTCGCTTGTTTTTCCATTGCAGCTGAATTGAGATGTGTTTCCAATTCATGGAAAAAGGGGATGTTTTCTTCGGGGAGGTTGATTCCCAAAGAGAAAGAATTTCCTTCATGGGAAAAAATTTTGAATTTTGTTTGAAGTTTCAGTTGAAGTCGTTGGTCATTGTGGGAACATGGGAGCAGGCAAAAGGTGATCTTTCCAGTTGATCGCTTCACGGGATCTTTGAGAGTGATATCGGGAATGGAAATTTTTTCGGGATTCGTTTTCTTGGGTGAGATAAAAAAATGATTTAAAACGCAAAAATCCATTTATCCATGAACTTGCGATCCTCTTCCGTTTTAACTGGGAGAAATCCAGTTGCCATATCCACAGCTTTTTGAAAGTTTCTTTCATTTTCAACCCCTTTCATCCATGCGATGTCTTCATCCGTCAACCCGCATTCTTTGTGAAAATTGGGATGAATCCAAGTTGCATGATTTTTCATTTCGTGGAGTGGGATTCCTGTTTCCTCCACGGAAAAGAAATCTTTGTCTCCGATTGTGAAAAGTTTTTCTTTGACAATCATTTTATTTAGCTTTTTTTTCTTCATTCTGTTTATATTGGTCCACTAACCTGTCCAGGTTTGCATTATTGTTAGCACTCAACATCTTAAAGAGTCGTCTCGTCATTATCTCGTTCCAGCGCTCGACAACAGATGACTTTTCTTCGTTCTCCAGGGCATACAATAATTTGCAGTCCTCATAGGTGATATGTTTCTTGATTGCTTCGTCTCCGATTGTGAAAAGTTTTTCTTTGATAATCATTTTATTTAGCTGTTTTTTTCATTCTTTTGCCTCAAATCTTTCTTTCCTTCAATTCTCCAATGACCCCAAGCAAGAGTGTGAATCTTATCTGGAAGGATAAATCGCTTATCATCATCCGCAGATAAGGCAGTTTTATTGACTGTTTCTGAGAACATCTCGTGGTGATGGCTGCGGATGAGATTCATGGTTCTCATTTGGCTTCTCCCGCTGAGAAGGCATTCTTTGAAGTCCTCATGGGTGATATGTTTCTTTATTGTTTGTTTTTTCACTCCCTTACATTTCTTGTCACCACCACCAGTTTCAAATAATCTATAGCTGTATAATTTAGGGCGTAATCCAACAAATTCTTCAATTATTTTCCCCCCAGCTTCATCTTTCATGAGGCCGTTCACTTTTTTGTTCATGATTGGCATTCCTGAGGGATGATCCGGGAGATAATTGGATGTGTCAAACATCTCCTTCACATCTGGTTTCAGATCCTGATAGACGTCTTCCGTTTCTATTTCATAACACAACGAATCAGTATCTGTGAACAACAGCTTGGCTTTCTCCCCGTATTTGGGCTTCATATATTCATAGTGAAATCTGAACATAAGTTCCTTTGATATTTCAAGAATTGTCATTCCACAAGGAATTGGTTTGTTGAATGTCATTTTCTTCCGCTTCATATGCATAGCGATGAGATTCTCGTCAAAGATTGTGCTATGTTGATACTGCAGATTCAGGTTGAGCGTTTAACGGTCTGAGTTGTTGCGTTCGTTGTCACGGTTGATTGATTGCGTTGCGAGGCAAAATGACAGCCGTTGCTAGGCGGGAATGACGACGTTCTGTCTGGGAAAAAGGATGTTGTCGCTCGTCTAGCGATTTCTTTTCTAGAAGAGTTATTCGCGTCTTGGATATTACCAGTATCATGGCGATTGAAATCAAGATAGAACACTCCTACTATTCTATAAAAAGAATAACTCTAGTACTTTTTGTTGAGGAAGACCTGATGAGCCTAGAATACAGCGCGTTTGTAGAAAGAAAGAACGTCTTCATTCCCGCCTAGCAACGGCTGTCATTTTGCCTCGCAACGCAATCAACCAACCGTTACAACGAACGCGACAACTCAGACCGTTAAACCCTCAACCTGAATCTGCAGTATGTGGGTTTAGCCGCAAGCTTTGCCGCAATCTTTCGATCATTGACAAGTCTGATGTCAACTCTCTTGCGGATATTTTCCATTGTTTTGCCGAATATTGCGTTATTCATGAGCTTGAAAAAGTCTTTCTCGAAATCATTCTTCGCTGCTTGACGGAGTTGGATGTTGAGTTCAATATATGATTTCAACCATGGTTCTTCAGTGAATGATATCCCCCTGTGAATCTTAGTGAGTTTCAGACCATGTTTCAGAGCTTGTTTCAGTGCTCTGTGATGTATAATGATGTGTTTCTTGTCCCGCAGATTGGGGATTAATTTCTCAACATTGTTCTCGCAGATCACTCTCTCGGGGGCAAAGGGATAATCATTATGCGCGTCATGAAGTTCTTTGGGATATTCCAGATCCATTTCAAGCACACAGGGTGTTCGGCGCCATCTCTTGAAGTTTTTCATCCAGCGAAAGTTTCCCGTTGGAAGTGGTTGAGTCATCGCCCAAGAATATAGGGAGTTGGCATCGAGATAGAGAATGTATTTCGTGGGTTGCGTTGGATCATATTGGTCGCCCATATATGGATTGTTCGCTTTGCCATGGCGATTTGAGATCATGGAAATACCACCACGGATTCCATTTTCGAAGAACAGGAGCATATCTGGATCATTCAACAATTCAAGCTTTACCCCTGATTTTTTCAGACCCGCGTCGAATGTCAAACCAGGGGCGGTATAATACCACGCTGGATCCAGTTGATAATACCCCAGGCAGACATTACGAAATGCTTCGAAAACATCTGCAAGGAGCATCACATCCGTTTTCAAATAGAGATCGTGATATTCTCCTAAGTTGTTTATCCCCATTTTATCCCAAACATTTTGGGCGTGTTGATAGTCTTCATCGGATATTCCCGATTCATTAATTTGAGAATAAAATGCCTCCTTTGGCGGCAATTTTGTTTCCTTGAATTTTTCAATGGAATCCATATAACCATAGGGATAGACTCCTTTTCTGGAAAGAAGCTCGGCTTTGTATCCAAATTCGTTCCTGGTTTCCTTCAGTTTATTCATGCCTGACTTTTTCAAATTAGCTGCCAGACTCTCCAAGGAAGAACCCATGAATTTCATAGAATCGTTGAATCTCAGTTCATGAGTGATGTTGACCGTTTTACCCTTTTTGTTAATATATTCTCCAATCTTGATCGTCTTTGAGAAGGATATATATTTTTCCTCATTGTTGGGGATGCATTTAATATTCCCAGGTATTTTACCAAGGTTTTTAATGAAAAGATGAGCATCATATCCCGCAAGGTTATGGAAAATGACTGGGGTGAACTTTGGTTTCCGGAACTGTAGATTGCAACTATTATGGGCTGCGCCACGGTATTTTCCTGTGAAGTGGCAATGATCCCGCACCTTTTTATCAGATTCTTCGCCAAATTCTTCGTCAAATTCTCCTTGGCATATCCAACAAACTGTGGTTGCTTCATATTCTTTCTTATCTTCCTTGGTGAAGATCATCTTCTTTCTGAAGTCAAATTTCTTGTGAATATGTTTAATTGTTTCAATTAACTTCTCCACAAATATTTGTGCAACGTCATCATCCGCTGTTTTTGCCCGTAAGAGCACTGGGGGTAAATTCAAATCAACCCCATCCATGCCAACAACCTTGAAACAAAAGCCACATGGCGTGTGTTTTTGAAATTGATTTGTGAAACTGTGATTATTCCCTGGGGAACAACCACTGATCGGTTCAGTGCATGCTTCAAAATCAGCGTAAATTACAAATGGGACTTTAATAGATCTATTGTGATTTTTAAATTGCAAAATCTCACCCTTTTTGGGCATTTCGACTTTTATCTCTTCAGTTCTGCAACACAGTTCTTCATGCTTAGTTAGGGTTGTTTCATCGTAGAAATGGTTGAGACAATGTAGGCAAAAATGTTTGCGACTGACGTGATGATTAACTTGAGCTGAGAGAAGACGGCTTAAACTGTTAACAACAGCATAATGTTGGATTCCATCTTTCTCAAAAAGCAGCAGGGTTATATGACGTTGACGTTTTTTATGTTTTGAAATTCTCAGGGGATGAACCACTGATTCATACCCGAGAACATTAACAGCAATGTTTGGATTATTTCTTTCAAAATGGTCTATTTCCTTCAGGGGTGTTGGAAATGAAATTTTATCCCAATTTAAATCATCGGCTTGGGCTTTTAATTTTCCTGTGACTCTTTCAGGATGAATTTCACATGGATTAAGTGCCCTTGTTACTGCCCATTTAAAGCATTGATTATCTTTATTCTGCATATTAGTGAGCGCTTTCTTCTTAGCAAGGAATGGCGGAAGAGAAATGTGAGTGCTCCCGCCGAGAGGTTTGAATTCAACCAGATGCAATTCCAAATGATTTACGCGAACAAATTGCCAATTCGAGCCTCTCATTTGGAAAGTGGCAATGCGTTCAAGGATGACGGCTATCATGTTATTTAAAAGAGCAACGAGATCAGTCGCTACGAGATTCATTTCTATTTCCGAATGGAATGGAGCATCGATCTCAATTATTTCCCCAGTTTGTAAATTCTGGCGTTTCATTCGACAGGATAGAATCAGTTTGATTTTAGTGCCTTGATTAGCCTTGAGGATAGTCAGAAGTTTATCAGAAACTTGCTGGAAATAATCCCTTGGAGAAGTTCCTGTCACGCCTTCAAAATTGAACTGGCGAGCAAACTTTCCCAACGCCGAAGTGCTTTCGTGAACTCCTATTTGTTGTTGTTGATATAAACTGGCAACTTTGCGTTGAAAATCCGTGATCATATTTGAAGCTTTTCTCGCAAGAGTTTGAGGCGCGGCTTTTAACCAATTCCACCATGAAAGGAAAGTATTGGAAATTGTTTCCAATATTGGAGGCTGCGGAGGAGGAGGTTGATATGGGGTTGGGGAAAGAACTGGTGTTGGAATAGGCGGCGTTGGTGAATTAATATTGACGGATGAAGATGCAGTAATTAAACGTATTAAATCCGTCTTTTTTTAGCGCGAGAGCGGCCGGGGATATTTCTTTCCCTGGCAATGTCTTAGTTCCTTAACTTTCATGCGTTCCATTTTAAAGGAAAACATAAAATAATTTTTAATTTCCCCACTCAACATAGCAGATCAATAAAAAAAGCAAAACTGTTGGCCAACAGAACCTCTCAAGGGAACACTCTCCTTCCACCACTTCTCCCACCCAGTTCCCTTGAGAGGTTTTTTTCATTTTTTTTTTTGCCACTTACGGCTTGAGGCTGAACCAGCACTCCTGCCGTGAACTCCCCGTCAATATCTGTCAACCTTCTTTCGAAGCGGTCATCGAACACGACTTAGCTCTACTCAACAACCCGACACCCTTTCTCAGGCCTGCAGTATATATATCATAGCCGCGGGGGTTTTTAGCTATGATATATATACCGGGTGATTGATAGGGATGAAACAGAAAGCCCCCGCTTTATCTAACTGTTTCATAGCCTATCCGCCACCGATATAATATATAGTTCGAACAACTCTTATATAATGATCCAAACCGCCACGCTTTCACACTTTCACGCCCGCGTCTGCGCAAAACATAAGCAAGCAGGTGGCAGGTGCAAAGCAGGTGGCAGGTGCAAGCAGGTGTTTTACGCTTTCTTTTGTTTCTGTGAATTTCACTCCCTGCTTTCATCCTTCCTCGACAGTGTTTCTACGCTATAACAAAAACCCAAAGCCCCTTGAAATTTTCGCCTAAACTCACAGAAAGCGAACCCATTAGAACGAAGTGAAACGACTCAGTGAAACCGCTTCAAATTAACGGTAAGTCGCTTAAAATCTAACGCTAATTTCAGCGGTAGTTAATAATAGATTATTCACGGACAAAACATCATTTTTCACGCTCTCCCAAACGTAACCCATCACATCAAGCATTAAGCTAAAAATCCACAAAACCATTTTGAGAAATAAATCGCTATATTCTGCAGTTATTTCAAATTTGATTTTGAGTTCTAATCAACGAACCAAATTCACCCCCAGTGTTAGCATAAGTAAATAAATTTATTTCAAGTTACCATTACCTTGCATTTTAGCTTATTGCTTGATATGATTTCTTACGTTTGGGAGAGCGTGAAAAATGATGTTTTGTCCGTGAATAATCTATTATTAACTACTGCCAACGTTAACCGAAAAACAAACTCGATTGTTGCATTTTACAAGGCCAAGGTAAGACCCAAAAATGATACCTACCTTGCTTTTCACTACAGAGCCATGCCTATCGTTGAATCCAAATCGAAATTATTTGATGCCTCAATGCTTCACGCAGCAGCCAAAGAAGTGTACATTAGTGTTGTTCGTTATCTTCTTGATAACAATGCTCTCATCTCGACCCTGAATGGTGTTCATCTGACCGCAATCCAGTTAGCCGCTGAAAACGGACATCTTGAAGTTGTTAAAACTCTGCACGAGGCAGGTGCAGTTGCAGATCAAACCGCTCTTCATCATGCAGCAGCAAATAATAGGTTAGAAGTAGTGAAATTCATTGTAGACATTGGTGTCAAAGATGAATGTTTGCGATGCGATGGTTCTTTCTACTGGTTGAAAAAAAAACACAGAGCACCATCATTACCATTCCACCTTGCGCTTCGTTTGGACGATACCAGCGAATTGCATGATGACAAACATTTAATATTATGTCATTCTGCACTTCATGCTGCTGTTACTTCAGGACATGACAAGGTTGTTACTCGTCTTCTTTCTGAAGAACATAATGCACTGAATTGCACTGATTATTCGGGAAGAAATCCACTTCATGAAGCCGTTCGAAAAGATAACACAAAAATAGTAAATATTTTGCTTGAAAAACAACCGCAGATGATACACTACAAGTGTAAACACTGGCAAGAAGTCGACAAGACACTGCTTAGCTCTGAGGAATTAGCTGAATACGATAAAGATATCTGTCGTTGTGGATACACTCCTCTTCACCTTGCAGCACGGAATGGCCATTACGACTTGGTAATATTACTCATATTGAAAGGGGCTCGGGTTGATGACCAAGATTGCAGTGACCAGACAGCACTGTACTACTCAAT
>JAJGOT010000034.1:597500-752500 GCA_022457155.1 Cladopsammia gracilis
GCATAAGCACTACTCACACTCTACTGATCTCATACTCTGATCTGCATGTCCCTAATATGAAAAGTACTACAGGTGGCAAATCTATATTAAGCATACAGGAAGTTGCCCCCTACCACCCATCTCCCCCCCCCCCCCCCATTCTCTTTTCTACGAAACAATTTCCCCCATTGATTCCACCCACTCACCACCCTCTTAACCCCCAACAGTTACAAGTAATAGCATCAAATTCCTCTGCACAAAACAAACGTATTTAATATTATTAGGCATACAGATCACAAGAACAAAAGATGTAATCACTAAACGTCTTTTAGCAACTACTTTATGGTGTTACACTCAGAAATAAATGTACGCCAGTAAGTCCAGTTTTAAAATACATCTAAGTTTTTGGTGAGCTTAAAACTTACATTCTGCAGGTTACATGACTGCAAGCTCAAAAATGTAACGCTATAAAGGTGCTTTTATATGTATTGAGTAAATCGTACGCTTACCCATCACAGACAGGTAAAGACAAAGTGACCATCTCGTCTAGTTCGTCTACCAACAACTTCTAGACATTTCATAGCATCCTCAGATGTAAGCTTATTAAAGTCAAAGACCACACATCCAGCCAAATCGATACAGATTAATTGAAGTTAGAGAGCCAAGCAAGTACAAAATTCCCTGTTGTTCTTGCAAGACAAGACTCTTCTTGTAAAACGCCTTATTACTTTGAAGTTGTTCCGCTGTTGGCAGAAAAGCTAGAAAACGAGACTCGCCATTCGAAGCAAGATGGCTGCCAAGGGTCCAAGAAACTGTTTTGATCATGTGACTTGAAAGTTAATCACATCGCGTGATCTAGAAACACGCTGGTCTGGCTAAAGTCACGCAATATTTAAGCTAAAAGCACATCAAATATTTGTCTCATAATATCACTGCCAGATACGGTATCCACTGTCACCACTGACTGGCTATCAGATTGTATTTCGGCAAGTAACCTCGTATCAACTACAGAATTCCAGGTAAGTTTACTGAGAGCACTTTTGATGTCACTGTTCGATGCGATCAAACGGAAACGGTGGCACATTTTGAAAAGTTGGACGAAACCTGGTAACAAGTTTACGAAAGGGATTATGGATCAAAAGGAAAATGGCGGACGTACTCTGGCTTTCTTTTAGGGATGTACCGAAATATTTGTGACAGCTTTCAGAGCCAACATACCGCAAACAACCCAAATGATTCTCAATCACGGGTAAAACGCTCCCCATTGCAAATGCAAGTGCTTCGGATGAGCCGGTGTGTAAGCCTCAAGCGGTGTGTAAGCCTCAAGCAAGAACGTGCTTCAATTTATGATAAGGTGGCATCAGCTCAGACTATTGTAAGAGAAGCACAAAAGCCACAAGCTTACGGAAAAAAAAAATGGGTGGGAGTGTTTTGCCTTTTGAAGACCGGAGAGGAGCAAATTGGTTGGGTGCCAGGAAAGGATCAAAGGCTTTTGCAAGGAAGGCATGCCTGTTACCAAAGTTTCGAGCCAAGATAGATAGGGCAACTTGTGTTACTGTTGGTGATGCATTCACACTGTATTCACTAAGGTAGTTATCTTTACAATGGTTGGTATTGTTTTATTTTTATTTTAGTCTGAATGGAAAACGATCCTTTCAGACTTTTTTCATAAGTATTTTTGTAAGTAAATTTAGGTTGTTAATAACTTTGTAACTATGGCAATAATGTATTTCCTCAAAATAAAGACAACCCATGATGGCATCTGAAGAAAATTGGCAATCATATAATTATAAAACATTCTTAAAATAAGCTCATTGGAATAGCAATTGTTGCTTTTGAGAGACGTATATGATATTTTGAGGAAATAAAGTATTATTAAATACAGTTTGTGGCATCTCACTCCCATTTGATGCATCCACTGTGCATTCCGAATTTAAATTTGGTTAATGGTAGAGGCAGAAAAATATTATTTTGCTTGCCAAGGCTGTTGCCTAACCAGAGCCCTATACCCTGAAATGCCCAAGGAATCACTCTGGGCCCCTAAATTTCTTGTTGTGACACTCACTATTTCATAGTTTTTGCTTAATTCCTTAGCTTTTGGCCCTGTGACCAATGTGGCAACAACCTTGCTTGCTAGCTGGTGTTTAGGTCGTTGTTGCATGTTTATTGTTAATGTATTGACTTCAGTGTGCAGGTCCATACCCACATCATGGGAGGTTATTAGAAATTCCTAGGGGGAGGGGGCAGAGGAGGGTCTTAAAAGCCACTAAACTGGAATTTGCAGAAGGGTTGGGGGGGAGAGGGCAGGGGGGTGGGTGTGGAGCATTCAAACCAAAAACCTTCCATGGAGATAGAATGGATATTTTCTGAAACAATGCAGTATGGTGTACCATATTGATTCCCATTTTAGAAAAATGGGTATATATACCACAACTGTACTTGGTTTCACCTTGGCATCTCTACTTAAATCACTGAAGGTCACCTAAAATTGCCTAAAGTCGCCCATAATCGCCCAAAGTCGCCTAAAATCGCCTAAAGTCGCCCAAAATCGCCTTAAATCACCTTAAATCGCCCAAAATCACCCTAAATTTTGGAGAAAATTTGCTTAAATCGCCTAAAGTCGCCTAAAGTCGCCTTAAGTCGCCCAAAGTTACGGCGACTTTGGGTCCCAGAGTAGGCCTAGTGATTTTGATATGATCGGTAATGTGACCATACATCAGCCATTACTGATCATATCAAAATCACTGGTATATTTGCACTCTCACCCAGGGGTTTGTTTGCATCGCCACTTTGAACGGACAGAACACCCTGGGAAAAGATAACTCTAGTTTCCAGTACCCCTCTCTCTACTGATAGTAACTCCCTGAAGACTGAGGCTGAATGTGACCCTCATTTGCATATCATTTCCGCTTTTGGTTTGCCCAGATTTCTAGAAGGCTCTATCAAAAGGATCGATAACGTTTCCCGGGAACGGTTCGTATCTGTTTTATACTTTTGACGTTTTGTCTTCACGTATTTCTTCATTGTTTGATTAGCAGTGATATGGCCTCAATTTTACTTTTTTCAGCGTTTAAAAGTCCATTTCAGACTTCGTGAAACTGCGGTGCCGACTGGAAATACATTAGAATATATTTTAAAAGTTACACTGACTACCAGTAAGTGTTGTGTTTCGACTGAATTGAATTAGACGTCTTAAAGCAAGTCGAGCTGAAGTCGTGCTACCGTCGAGCCAGCCCAATAGCACAGCATTAGCACGGCAGCAGCACGACATTTGAAATTAGCCTACAACGCTCAACGATTGCTCAACGACCGTAAACGCTGAACGCCAAAAGCAGAATTAACGCTCGTTTGCATTATTTAGGTCTCAGCACTGTTTGATAGTATTCTTCTACAGTTAAAATATTATTTAGAGCAAATCGCACCGACTTATTAGTGACAGTTAACAATTACAAGTTTTGAAACATATCTGCCCAGCCGTATCGTCTGCGCATGCATGCACGGCAAAGTAAAAATATACCTCTTTGCCGATTGCAGATAAAGCCCATGTCTAAAAAGAAAAAGGAATTTGCCATAGCTCATCGATACGTAGTAAACTCAGAGAAGGTCAGTTGTCAATAACAGGCAGGGCGCCTTCGAAATCTAAACAGACGAAACATAACATCATTTGAATTTTGCATTATTTTTCCATTATTGAAACGAGTAATGAAATCAAATTTTAATTATGAATTCATAACTCACTCGGCAAGAACGCTTGACCGGTTTTGACAGTAAATGCTTCAAACAGTTATTAATATACTGATCGTGAAGTTTCCAAAAGAGAGACAGTGGGGCGGATAACTATGTACGTAAATCTATTTTTGTGATTGCATATCAATGCTGACAAGGACAACAAAACGAAACAATGTTCTGCACTTACGCAAGAAATTGGAAAAACCCTGAAAGAAAAGGGAATGAAACAAATGTTGTAAAATTTCTTTTGTTTTACTAAGGCATCTTTAGCATCTATATTTTTGCTGAAAAATGAGTACATTGGACAAAACAATTGAGGATTGGATTAAATGATTATAACTTTTAAATGCCTAAATTCCATTAAAAACGGCAACATAACAGACAAGAAAATTTCCACATGGAAATTTTTTAAAATACCTCTGTTTACATTAAGACTAATATATATAGATAGGCTGAGCCTAACAGCGTAGCACTCTGAACAGAAAGCCTATAATAATTAAATTTAACTGAAGCGCAAGAATTAAGATTGACGACCGGGCTATTTTTCAAGTTTGGCAATTCTCAAAAACAGAATTACGCGACCGTCTGCACAGTACATTTAGACCGTACAAAAGTTCACAAAAACAATTTTTCTCCGTCTAGAATGACTAGTACGACTAATTTCCGAATAAAATACGCCTGTTGCTTATCAAAAATTGCCCGAGAAACTGATTTGGAAATCAAAATTGCTAAAAATAAACAAACATATTTGCATAAGGCCACGCGAGTGAAGTTAGAACTATAAAATCCAAGTCTTGTTTTGTTTACATAAAGTCGCTTTTCAACCAATGTAATGAATGAACAAACACATAAAAATGGACAACACAATCTTCTTTCGAAAAATTTTATTCAAATCTCCATAATTTTATGTTCAAAAGCAAAACGCGAACCATTTATAGCGCATCGAGGCCGAGCTGTCTTCGATAAAAGAAATGAAACGACTGAATTTGAGCACGTTTTATAAACAATTCTCCAGAACTAACAAGAACACAAAGAAAAGGTCAATCACAGATTGATATCACCATAAATTCCCATCGAAAAATGTAATTTGTTTTACCTTTAAGAAATTCATTACATCTCCGTTTCTTCAGTTCTGAAATCCGAAGTGAGAAATTTCTCCGCCCCGCATTTCTCCCGCATTGATTAAAACGTATGAAGTTCCTCGAAGCACGATTTTATCCCTGAAAGCTCTTCTTTTTCCACTATAGCGGCTTCTGAGTATCCCTTAATTAGTATCCCTGTCTTGAGTAGCAAACCTCGAAAAAATGCAGGGAAATAACGACTTTAATTTGGAACGGTTTTCTCCGCTAAACACAGCTCTAAAGTGTTTACCGATCTGACGTGACATTGGCCATGTAGCCGCGCGAAAAACAAAGCTTCGCTTTTGTTTCAAAATTGCTAAGTTCCCGAATGTTGTGTGGCGTCTTACGCGCATGTTTTGTGACGTCATACGCGTCCGCGAGCTAGCCTTGCGCGACGCTCGGACGCACACACATGTTACAGACGCCGCCCGCGAAACACTCCGCTAACCATGACCATGAAAAATGACGGGCATATGTTCTATAAGTATTGGGCTCCGCAACGGGCCTTCGGCCCGCGAGACCTCCGCTATGAAAAAGGCGGGATAGTACGCGTGTCCGATAGCTTTTCGCGCCCGCCAAAAATTCGCCCTGGTTGTGCAATGTTTATATTTTTTATTACTCGTGGCAGAATGCCAACGAGTATTAAAATGACTTGTGAATCTCGGTCATAAGCGGGTCACTTATTGACGCCTGTTCTATAGAAAGTTCTAGAAAATTATTTTTGAAGTGCTTTTGAGATAAGAGTTTCAAAGGTTAAGAGGTTACCATTGTTAATGTTTTGTATGTGATGTCAAACACAAAATGATTATATATAGAACACCAAGAGGAAGATATGAAGTGAGGAAAACTTTAATTTACGACAAATGAACTGGAAACAGACCTTATCGACTTATCTTCTCAATGCCTGCAGACGTGAGTGCTTGTTTAAAGAACGAGCGCTTTCTCCAATGGCTACCCATTTAGAAACATATATCGTGCTGTGGCGTTTACCGAAGTCTTGAAAAATCCATTTGAAGTCCACAGATCGGTTTTAATTTTTGATACTGAGTTTGAAGTCAAAGAAATGCTTCGCTTACTGACGAGATAAAAAATGACCACAAAGTGACGTCATATCACTTGGCATCGCAACTTCAAGGTCATAAGAGATAGCAACTATAGTTTATTATTTTAAATAAGAACTCTACGAGTTGTGAAACTGGGCTTTAAGCGTACATAAGAAATTAAGAATTCTAAGCATAACCAATAGTGTAACTGCTCCACAATCGAAGATTCACTGTGACACTGTAGAATCCATTTGACTGTTAATTCTTCATTTCGTAGTTGTGATAGGAGGCTTTTACATACATACCGTATTTCCTCGAATAATAGCCGTCACTCGATTAATCGCCGCCATCGAATAAACGCCCCCCGTTGACGGAAATATTAAAAATACAGTCTCCCTCGAATAATCGCTTTCACTTTCTTTTATCCCCTCCCTGTCAAGTTAAAAATTGACACCTTGGATAACAAACAAGCTTTCATTTAATTGTTTACAACTAAATAGTTACAAAAGCACAGGTTTTGTTACAGTTTTTTCTATGGAACACTTAAAAGCCCATGTTCAGTTTATTTGATGTGATTATTTTTTGATTTAATGGGATAATAAAACCAAATATTTAGGGCACGACTTCCAGTGAGCAATATTTGAAATAATCGCCTCCCCCGATAATCGCCCCTTTTGGTGTGAAAAAAATAATAATCACCCCTGGCTATTATTCGAGGAAATACGGCTGTGAAAAGTGAAAATCGGCAGGAAAACCATGATCAATATCGTGAAACTGAAAATCAATTTACAACATAAGAAAAAGGAAAATGACGAAACGAAACATGTCAAGGAAAACGAACTTACATGATTCCCGGATTTAGCGAGAGTTTCCATTGATAACGATTTCCTTTTCTTTCTATTCGAGGGACAGATCAATGGAACGACTTCGTTCCCAGGGTCTCTCTTCTTCCTGTCCCCTGGAGCGACGGGAAGAAGATAGACCCTGGGAACGACGTTGCAATGGACCTTGCATGCACGAGTGATTGCGAAAGATTTCGTCGACTTTATTTTCAGACCCACCTTAAAAAATGGAATAAATTTAATCCAGAACAAATAAATGCGAGATATTGTTCTTGCAATTCGATAAAAAGCTCTTAATTGGAACTTAGGTATCAGGTCCATTCGAAATGTTACTTTTACCTTCAAAGTATCCCTTGTGTGGTCTTCTAAAACAATGTTTTTTTTATTGTTTGTCTAAAGTTGGATAAAACTAAACGGCCGCCCTGATCTTCATGGCAGTATCAAGTTCCTCTGCACCAGCGCTTTCCATTGGACAACACACCACACCAGAATACAGAAACTGGCTTGCTCTTGGTCATGGCTTGACAACCGTGCTCTGTCAAGGTCTTCGCCCATTTATTAACCGAGAGACAGAGGCTTTCTATAATAAGGTAACGGCAGCAGTTGCAGCTTGGCCTGGAGCTGGACCTTGCACCTGCGTGTATGTCGCTAGAAGGAAACCAAACCAGTTTCACGACATGGGAACCTGTGCATGGGCTAACATCCTTCAGGCTCATCACCATGGGAACAAGCCAAACTGGAAGCAGAGTGATTCCTCCAAGTGGACGGATCTAAACCTGGGCCCTTGGGAGATAGCTAAGCTCTTCCTCTCTGATTTGGGAGGACATGCGGTAATAACGAAAGCAGAGGACATGGACATCACTGGACTCTTGAACCTGATGTACTGGTGTGATCAGTTCCGACCCATTCCTCAGGCGTTGATCAAAGATGTTCGTGATATTCGAAACCGTAAGTGGGTGCATGTGTCAAAGCTAGAGTTGACCGATGCTGACAAGGCGACTGCTTTTGGTTCAATTGAAAATTTGCTTCAAGATGCTCACTTGACCCCCGATCCGGACTCCAAGAAAGCCCTGCGTGAGATCAAGACACTCAAATGTGTGTCAGATTTAAACAACTTTCAAGCCCAAGTTCTCACCCAATATAAAAAGTTAATTGAAAAAGATATCTTAGGTCTCAGGAGCGATGTCCAAAAAGAGTCCAGACGCAACCAGAAACTTCGAAACCAGTTGGAGGGACGTTTACGCAACATGCAGAAGTCATTAGAAAACGTAAACAACAAGATAAAAGCTTTAAATACCTTTGCAAACCTCGTCAAAAAAAGTACGCTGTTCCTGTACAACAACCTAATCAAGTGCACTCGAGCAACTAAAAGGCTGCTAACTCCTTGGCTGATGTTCCTTTTGTTGTGCAGTTGTATCACCATTCTTGATCCCAAGTCATACAAGGATGGTAAGTAGAAACAAATTTTGAAACTATAGGATTGCTCAAACATTGCATAGGAATTTATCGCCTGCCCAAAAGCAGTGTAAATATTTTCACCGTCACCAGTGAGTTCAGCAGTATTGATAAATCTCTGTGACTTTTGATTTATACTCCAAACCAGCGATTAGCAAATTTACGGCCAAAAATATTAAGTTGGAGACTATTTGATGTTTTGCACACTGATGTGATGCAAACAAAAAAGGAGTAAGTGATTTCAGAATAAGAAGACAGGACTGAAGAGTTTTATAAAACGTACGCTACGCCAAATTTTGCAACAGGAATGATTACAAAGTACCTTAGGAAAGGTACAGAAGGAATTCCTATTTTCTACTCCTAATATAGTTTCCTACTCCAGCTGGAGACAGCTTTTAAGTAAAGAGCTCAGGAGTAGAGGGAAATATATTGGAGAGCTTGTAAATATATTGGGGAGCTTGTAATTGTGAAGGCGAACCCGTTCCCTGGGTCCTTTTTCTTGGTTGTAAAAGCTCCTCGCGTCACTCTTGGCAGTGTGTGTTATGAGTGAGTTCGTCTTATGTCAACAAAAATTATTGTTTAATCTATTCAGGGTGCCCTTCAGAGGACGTTAGCGTGCCATTCGAAACTAAAGATATCAACATGTCAGAATACTTGACCACAGCCCGAGCCGAGATCTTTATCGGTCGTCAATGGCTATATAGAGAGATTGAAGATACATTTAAAGATGGTGACATTTGTGGGGTACTAATAATAGGAAATCCAGGTACCGGCAAATCTGCCCTTGCTTCTCAGCTGATTTGTTCCCGCACATCTAGCTCTGAGATTCATGCTCATATTCTCGGATACCACTTGTGTAAGTACTCTGACAAAAATACACAAATGGCAGGAAAGTTTGTTCGAAATTTAGCGGAGATGATAGCCCGAAGGCTGCCTGAATATGGGTATCTCGTTTCCAACAGTTCCTACATTCAGCGCTCATTTGATCTGGACTGTATCCAGAATCAAGATCCTGTAGGTTGTTTCGAACAAACTGTAATATCTCCCCTGAGAAACCTGAAAAATGAACCGAGAGAAACCTGGTTTATCGTACTAGATGCCTTGGATGAATGTCTTGCACAAGGTGACACAAGTCACAGTATTGTGTATCTGCTGAACAACAAGATTCATCGGTTTCCATCGTGGTTAAAGCTCATAATGACTTCACGAAATGAATCGGACGCTTCCTTACATTCAAGCAAAATAAAGAAATTAATCATCGATCCTGAAGATTCAAGAAACCTCGATGATATCGAGATCTTCGTGACAACAAGATTGTATCAAGAAAGTCCTTTGTTGCACCGCATAACGTCTTGGTTCGGAGATGACAGTGTTGAAAGTACAACGAAGTTGGCAGCTGCATTACTCAGTAAAAGTCAAGGCAACTTCCTGTTTGTCAAAGAGTTGCTTAACCATTGGGAGCACTCAAGACACATACTAAGGAATGCGTATGCCTTACCAAAGACCTTAGGAGATCTGTACCACAGTTACTTCGAAAGAGTTTATCCGGCTGATATTAAAAAAGGGAGCTTTAGGTCTGCTCGGCAAGTTTTGGAATTACTGGTTTCGACGTTTGAACCATTAACACAATTAGAGATCTTTAAAGTTCTTAGAATGAGAGAGAAGAACCTAGATGAAGAATACGATTTCAAGAATAGATTAAAAGAACTAGGTCACTTTCTGAAATATGGAGAAAATAATACCGTAACACTATATCATTTGTCGTTGACTGAATGGCTTACCAGTGAAAACAACGAGAAGTTTTTTGTAAGTAAAAAGAAAGGGCACGAAATATTCTGTGATTATTACTTCAGTCTCATTAAGGAAGGAGATAAAAGTACACTGTCGAAATACATTCTCACTTTAGCGCAACATATTGCTTTTGGCGGTTGGAAAGAAGCCTATGTTCAAGAATTCCTAAATTTCCCTTCACAGACAGTCAATTCGTCAGATCCGCATAATAACAGAACTCTACTGCATCTTGCGGCAACTATCAACAGTACAGATGTACTAGAACTGCTGTTAAGGCATTTTAGTTGTATCGATTGCGTTGATAACCGTGGAATAACACCCGCGTTTTTGGCAGCAGAGCATGGCCTTGTAGACAATCTGGCATTGTTGGTCAAACGAGGAGCCAAAGTCAATCACAAAACAACGTCGATCATTGCATTTTACAAAGCCTACATAAGGGACACCTTACAACAAGCCAAAAATGATTCGTATGAGTTTGAATTCCCCATAATAGACATGCCTGTTTTTCAATCCAAATCGAAGTTCTTTAATGCTTCAATGCTTCACGCAGCAGCCCAAGGAGGGCACTTAAACATTGTCCGTTTTCTTCTTGATAACAATGCTTTCATCTCGACATTGAATGGTGCTCATTTGACACCTATCCAGTTAGCCGCTGAAAATGGACATCTTGATGTTGTTAAAACTCTGTACAAGGCAGGAGCAATTCCAGATCAAACTGCTCTTCATCATGCAGCAGCAAACAACATGTTGGAAGTAGTGAATTTCCTTTTGGACATTGATGTCAAGGATGAATGTTTGCCATGTAATGGCACTTTCTACTGGTTGAAAGCAAAACGCCGTTTCCCAAGCAGTTCGTTCGGTCTTTCTTTTCCTTTCAAGCAGACTTGCCCTCATAGACATGGTTTCTTAAATAATAGCCTTCTCAAGGAGTGCATAGACTGGGAGAAGAAATGGGAAGATACGGAAGAATTTTATGATGACAAACATTTAATTTTTTGTCATTCTGCACTTCATGCCGCTGTTGCTTCAGGACACGACAAGGTTGTTACTCGTCTTCTTTCTGAAGAACATAATGCGCTGAATTGCTATGATTATACAGGGAGAACTCCACTTCATGAGGCCGTTCGAAAAAACAACACAAAAATAGTTGATCTTTTGCTTCAAAAACAACCACAGATGATACACTACAAATGTAAACACTGGCAACAAGTTTATAACACTCCACATTTTCAAGACGAACCCTTTATACCTTCAATGCTTAGTTTTGAGGAATCAGCTGAATACTATACAGATGTCTGTCATTGTGGCTACACACCTCTACACCTTGCAGCGCGATTTGGCCACGAACACCTGGGAATATATCTCATTATAAAAAAGGGGGCTCGAGTTGATGACCAAGATTGTAGTGGAGCCACACCAATTCATGTGGCAGCTTGTCATAATCAAGCTGGCTCAATTTTTATATTTACTCATCCACAAATTGGGGGCGATATTAACAGCAAAACTCTGAATGGATCTACCCCCTTCACAGCGCTGCGGTCTGTGGGGCTGTCGAGGTCATTGATTATATTCTTCACAAGAACGCAAACCTGACGGCTGTTGATGATTATGGCCTGACAGCACTGCACTATTCAATACTTAACATCAAATCAAGACAGCTGGGTCAACGAGTGTTCTTGAATGATAGCAGTTCCAATGGAACTCTCGAAATGGTTACAGAAGACCAAAGAGGTCATTTGTCGAGTTTTTTTAGAGATAAAAAACAAATCAAGAGCACAGACCGTTTACATTGGTTGGACACTCTTCTCAAGTTAGGGTATAAAGGTTCCGATATCAATGCAGTTGATATTTATTGGCGGACACCATTGCACATTGCTGCTCACAATGGTTTAGCTGATGCTGTTAACGTTCTCCTTCATTGGAACGCAGCACTGGAAAAGCAAGACAAACACGGTCAAACACCACTGGACTTGGCAATTGAAAATGCACCAATTGTACCAACACACTCACCGTTCCATTTAGCGACCAGAATAGAAGATTTACGCAAAGCTTTGCATGATCATGAGATGGTCGTGTTTCTTCTTCTGCAATATGGTGCCTCGTTTGGGGAGTGCAAGCGTTCAGGAAGTAGCTTGCTTCACAAGGCAATAATAAACCAACAGCCTTACATCGTTCAGCTACTTCTAATAAAGGGAGCCAGTTTAACATGTAAGGATAGCCTTGGTCGAACACCCCTTGTTACCTACCTTCACAATGGCGGGGAATGGGTAGATGCGGTCCTCAACGATTTTAATGTGTCTGTTGCTGTCAAATGTGGACAGCCTTTTAACTCTTCCGTGTTCCATCTCTTAAGTTATCGCCCTCCGACTGTTGCAGATAATAACTTTTTTGATTCAAAGAAATGCAACGAATGTTATGACCCAGGGTGTAAAGTGAAGAAGGGTCCCCTTGCTGAAGCTATTGAAAGTCATCCAAAAAGGCACAAAATAATAAATTCCTGCTTGGATGCCGAGGGTTTTACGCCGTTACACAGAGCAGCACAGGGAGCCAATGTAGTAGCAATTCGTTACCTTCTTGAAAATGGTGCAAATGATTCTATTTTAAGCCCACATGGACACGACGCCTTAACATTGGCTGTCCTCCATGCAGGGAGTAATATGTGGCGATTATATGGAATTTTTGGCTCGAATGATTTTTTTAAAATAAAACAGGCCTCCGAAGCGGCTATTGAACTTCTTCACCACGCAATGAAAAGTCGTGGATATAAGATCAGATGCGACTCCAGCAAACACGAACTGACTTTATATCATTTAGCAGCCTCTCGTGGTCTAGTGGGGTTTATAGAATTTCTATTGAAAGAAAGCGATTTCCACCAGTTAGACGCGACCTGTTCTAATTTAGACGGAATAACACCAATGTACCTGGCAAAAATGTTCGGAAATAAAGTACAAAGTGGCCTCTGCAATCCTTGGGAACACGTCATCCACATAATTAAGCTTTACGGAGGTGAGATGCAATACCCTAACAAGGATGCTGAATATAACGTAATATACAGCCGCGTGTATGGCTGGAATACTAACGAGTTGACATTCGACTTGAGACCTGACATATTCCACTTTATCATGTCGCTGTTGGCATCGTATCAAAAAAGTGAGAATAATTCATTCCGTTGTTCGTTCGATATATATCGCGATTATTCTTTTGGCTATTCCTTTTTGACTCTGGAGTTAATTTGGGATGAGATTATTGAAGTAGCTATGAAAGAGCTTTCAGGTCAAGATCAGTTGAGGTTCCTTCGAAAAATAAGCCGGTGTTCAATGAAGAGAACACAATTTTCACGATTCCTCTTATTCTATATGCAGAGACTGACCTATCCGAAAAATATCGCCAAGACTAGGAATTCGGAAACCAGTAATAGGGTACTACGAAACTGGCTTCAAAGGAGACTTTTTAATTTAATGCAGTTGCGACACATGGAATTCTTTAGAAGCTTTGCTTGTGCTAAATCGACATGTTACAGATTTAAACCACTTTTAAATATAAAGAAATTGAAAGTTCTTATTCGGCGATATGAGAAAAGCCCTCCATACTTTTACCTCAATTCAATTTGTCAAGACTTTAAAAACTATTTATTACAAATGGAAAGAATGTCTTCTGGATTCATATTTTATGGAGGCGAACATCTGGGACGTCCCGATTTTGTCAGCGAGCGAATAAACATACTCACAGGAAGCAGCTCTAATACTAGACATTTTGGCGGTCTAATAGATGATTTGCCACTGGAATTTCTTGTAAAACGCTTTCTTGGTGTCTTTCGCCGATTTAATTATCTGAAGACTCTCCACGTAGGTATAGAGCCAAGTACCCACATTCCACTTTACACAGACAAAGTGAGACAGATTATCAAGAAACAAAATAGAGAAAGACCATCATGAAATTAATTCTAGTTTTGTCATAGCCAGTTAAGCATACGGTTTGATGGACAGGGATTGGGTGTGGGGATTGTACTATATATTCTGTGTGTGGATATTGAGTTGCACATAAAATAACAGCGAGCAACGGTAGCGATAAGAAGAAAATTAAAAATTGACTAGCATGTAGGCCCTGTTTTTGATGTCTCACAATCTTCAAGCTTCAATAACTTATCGTGCCCGGAGCATTATTTAAAAATCAGGATCTTTAGAATGGTGGTGTAAGTTTTAGCCCGCAAACCAGCCTGACTTGTTTCGTAAAGTTAGAATTTTATTGCTTAGGTTTCTATACCAGCAAGATTTGAATCTTTAACGCATAAAATAGCTTAACGGGACTTTCGAGAAACGGGCCCCAGGTCACCTGCGTCCCGCATTTACGAACATAATTTGTCAACAAGAAAGCAATTCTGCAGGAAGGTAGAGGCATATGCTCCTTGCGCGCACTTGCCTGTGATAAGCCAATTTCGATATATTAAAATTATAACTTGACTCCAAGACTTAATCTCAAAGTCATTTTTCTTATTTTACACCCCAAAGCCTCGGATCCTGCAAGTAAGAATTTTACTGTATCGAAATAGGCCTATTACGTCCTATGTTACACAGGCTAGGAAACGTGTTTGTTATTATTGTACAAAAATATTTTTTTTATTGTAAACTGGTATTGTTTGCTACAAACAAATAATTAAAACAAGTGGTGGAGCAATGAAAAAATACCTTGGCATAAAAGATCGTTGTACGATGTTTACAAAAAATGCTGAAGGGCACTGCAAAAACGTTACAAAGAATTAACGCCAGTGGTCAACAAGCCGCCAACCGTGAAACTTATCGACGCACAATCCGTCAGGCGACCTCATCCTTCGAATAAAGCAGACGGGGCATTATCGAGGAGAAGAGGAGAAGGTGGAAGAGCTGTACCACGCAAACCTGTTATACGACCACCTCGCCTTAAGGCCTCTCCAATCCCCCTCCGCCCCTTCTAGAAAGCCCTTTTACCGGACCAACGACCAGGATAAACATCTTTCTGGAATCATCGACAGTTATTTGCAATGACCGGTTAAGACGGTTCTTCAATAAATGCCCCCCCCCCCCCCCATAAGTGTTTATACGAGATTAGATTAGCAACATAAAGCCTGTTCCAGACGTTCAGATATTAGAGGAAGAAGGATGGGCAGCGCGCGAAGAAAACAGATCGAGAGTGTTGACGGCGAAATATATAATAGGCGCTTAAGCGCTTGCCGTTTCTCTGCAGTTTCCTCGCTTTTTTCCCTCACGTTGCTCCCCACTATCTGAACGCCTGGAACAAAATAAGAATCATTGTCATATAGCTGGAGATTTTCTCAATACAACACGCACATTCACTGGTTGATTGATGGTCACATGACATCTAAGAAGACTTCGTCTCGGGAAACATCGAGATTCTCAGGAAACAAAATTCACTGTTTCCCGAGGGATCAGTCATTAAGTGTTTATTATTTAACGTTGTACTCACCGTTTAAGGACGTTCGCGCGAAAATCTTCTACAAGACAGATTTTTTTTCAAACTTATGCTACGGTCTGATAATGAGTTACTGATGTCAGAAATGCAAAAAAAATAATTAGGGGTCACTGAATTGATTTAAGAGACATAGTGTGTAGAAATATACCCTGTTTTTGAAAAGTTAGTCCTCATAACATGACATGGTGTCCATGGCTTTTAGTTAAACAATATCAAAGATGAATCGCTGGGGAGAAACTATTACATTCAAATGTTATCTAAGTGGGCCTGATTCGTAAATAATTCGAACTGTTTTCAACCTTTAAACGAGTTAACCGTTTAAAGAGGGAATTCGGAAACAACATACAGCTGATATACGAGTGCAATTCGATGTCGCGTGGATATAAAAATGAAAAAAAAAAACATCAAACTTCTACAAGACAGATTTTTTTTTCTTTTTTTCACAAACTGTAGATAATCGGTAAAGAAAGTGATATATGAAGAAAAAAATAGGGTCACCGACCATCCAGGCGAGTTAAATCAAAGCAAAGTTAACGCAACGGCTACCATCCCTTCATGTGAATAGATTTCTTCCTTTGCACGCGCGCTCGTGCATGACGTTGCATGGCGTTGCGACATGAATTGCGTGCGCAGTAAGGATGCGCATAAACAATTGGCGCGAACGTCCTTAACGGGACACTGTCCCGGCTGAAATATCGTGTTTTCATGATTATGGCCAGGAGCTTGCTTTAAGGACCTTTAAGCTTACTTTATTATCTTGAAATTGGAAGAAACCATCGCCAAAAGTGATAACAAATAACAGCCAGAAAGGTCAAACTTTCACAAGAATGGCAAGTTTCATTTTTTTCACCGCCTGTCACAAAATCAAATTTCATGAACTGTAATCCACTTCAATCCTTGCAATCCTGCACTTTATCTCCAAACTACTGCTTTTGTTTTGCTCTATAGAATCTTTTTATCCAACTAAGTTGTATATTTGGTGGCATTTGGGGATATAACATGAAAATAAGCTGAGTGAAAATTTTACTATTTCAGTAGGACAGTGACCCTTTAACGCGTTTCTTTTTATTTTTCACTTCTTATATTAAGAGACCATAATATTTTCGTATATTTTATACTACGACCACCTCGATTAGACAACCAATTTTTTTCAGTTCGGCCCGTCGGCGGTCATTTAAGTGACGGATACGTAAATCACTTGAAGTGAATAGTTGTTTTAGTATGTACTAAAACAGTGAGATAACATAGCACAAAAATAATGATTTTTAACTCATTTATTCCTGTTAACGATTACAATTTTCGCGCGCGGAATTGCTTGGAGGTGAATAGCACTTGCTATCCCGAGTTTCAGTAGCCAATCAGAGCGCGCCAACAATGCTATCCACTGTTTTAGTATAAACTATAATTTATTGTACTACTAATACTTCTAATATTTACTAATGCTACTAATACTTTTTCGACATTATGCTCTTTAGAAGACGCCAGAGGTCTCACAACTGTCCGCCTGTTTTAAATATAGTTAGGGTTAGCTTTAACGTAGGCAAAGGACAACACAAGGGATGCATTTTTCATTTTTTATTCCAAATTTATTGTCTTTTAAGATAAATTACAAATTACAGTAGCCTTTTCCAAGTGTCCATGAGAATCGAGCGGAGGAAAGGCTGAGAGCGGGACGAGGGAACGCCTGTGAACATTTTCAAAATAAAAGAGTCATTCAGCTTATTTTAGACTGCCTCGCCTTTCTTTTCACTTGCACTTTCTCCTTCGCATCGCTGCATGGCTATTATCGGAACGCCTGTAACTGGCCAAAATAACAGTAAAAAAGCATCCAAAAATATAATTTTTTAAACCCAGGGGCAGATAATCGGGGCGGGAGACAGATAAAATTAAAGGGTGAAATCGGTGAAAGCGAAATTTTACTTCACAGGCGGGAGAATTCACCTCGGTTTTATCTCCCTTTCGCCCCGATTACCTGCCTTATGATCTCCGAGGATGGATAGCAGCAGTTAGTAGGTTATTCTAAATTTTCTTTAATTTCCATTGCAAACGGCAAACGCAGAAATTCAGTGCTTTTCAAATATACCTTTTCCATCATTCTACAGGAATAAACATATTTTTGGGGAACATTAATAAGACATAAATGTATGTAATATGGAGTCTGTTAATAACTTGTATGTTTAATAAATATCTTCTGGTGCTTCTTACATCGGTGCTGTCTTCTATGCGAACATGTTCTTCGAATGGAGGTACGAAGTGATTATATATGCATAATAAGTGAGAAGGAAGTATTTACATATTAGGTACTAGTCTCCTAGCTCATGCAATATGTTACAATGTACGTCCGATTACTGATGAGCGAATACCTAATAAAGGTATAGTACTAGTAGTAATCGGTGATTATAAGTGCGTTCGAAGGGATTTTTTTTTTTGTTAGAGGAGTAAGTTGGGTGCTATACAGAAACTACCCCGCCTTCCACTTATCAAGGGAAAGGATGTACATTTTAGACTACAAGTTATTCCTGTTTTGGCCTGGAAAGGAGAAATGGTTGGAGAGGGGGTACGAGGAATGTTGCATACTTTTTGCGTGTCCGATCCATTTTCGTCTGGGAGCTAAGGGAATAGAGGGGGTGATTACCTGGAGGATCCGCCCCGAGGTCCGAACCGTTACCCTTTTATATGATATTTTTGGGAGAAAAGGTACTCCTTTGATATATCTTCTATAACCAAATGGCACGTCATTCACATGTCTACAGCAGAAACACTCTAATTCTGCAGTGTACTTTTGGAATGAACTTAATCAACCCTCTAGTGTACTGACGTTAGAATGCGTAAATCAAGGTAACGTTTGGTGGTATCTTCGAGACATCTTGAAAAGGTCATTTTAAATACCTAAATGACAGTTTTGGACTACCGTGTTCTACACTTCACCTCTTCAAGGGTTTTCAAAATATTTGAAATTTTAAGTATCTGGATGGAAAAATACATACATACATACATACATACATACTTTATTACCTTTCCCCAAAGGGGCTTTTCAAAGATAATTAAAACTAACAAGAATAATCGAAAAATAACTAATTACATTATGATCATAAATATAAATCGTATTTACAAATATAAATTGAATTAATTAAGTTAAGATTCTAAAAATTCCTTAAGAAGCTTGCGCTTTAAAACTTTCTTAAAAACCGAGACAGATTTACTAAAATGAAAAAGGTAGTTTTAAATTGGGCGCAATAAAGGGAAATGAAAGGAATCATTTTTAACTTAGTTGATGTACAAGTTGTTTGTTGAAGATTACAGGTAGTCTCTAGTGATTCAAAATTAAAATATGGTATTGTGAGTCTAAGAAAATAAGTCTTTCAGTTGTAACTTGAATTGAACTTTAATCACAACAGAACAACTCGGTAGATTTACTTGAGTAAAACCTTTTAAAGAAAAACTGTATATAGCGAAAAACAACTGTCATTGCGCGCGCTAAAATAGCGAATTTAATGTCAAATTAAAGTTCAAAAATGAAACATTCCGTACATGTGTAGTTGCTCTTTATCAGTTTTTCTTTCTTTCAACTATGCAATTGCTGACTCGAGAGAAATTACTACGTTTAGAAACTCGATAACATTCATCGTTTTCTCTGAAAATGGTAATTGAATTCGCTATTTTAGCGCGCGCTAATACAGTCAGGCTTCCGCTATATAGCGCAGCAACCTTTAAAGTAACCAAAGCCAACCGTTTCACACATGAGCAGCGAGCTGACGCGAGCGAAAGCGAAAGCGAAAGATGAAGGCGTCACCACGTGAGTACGCGCGTCAAAGCGAGGCTAATTGCTAATTGCGAGGTTAATTGCGAGGCTAATTGCGAGGCTAATTGCGCATCATCAATTGCGCATCAAAGCCTCGCAGCACTCGGGGACTGCGGTACTGCAGCACTCGTACCCAGGGCCCCTACGTTCTTTCAAGAGACGAGGCTATTTGGAAGTCCGCCGCAAAAATCTCGATTTCGCATGCCTAACAGATTTATGAAGGCGTTCTGCGAACGCAAAAATCGATAAACAGAAAATTAAGCTTTGTCAAGTTGAAATTGGTTTTGGCGGTGAGACTCGGTATATTCGAGAGAGTTGGGGAGTTGACAAAAGAAGCATTCATCGTCCGGCTTAATTTTGTAGTTTGAGCTCTTATTTGTTACTAAGACTGAATGCATACATACATAACTTTATTTAACCTCGAGTCGCTTGCTTCTACGTAGTCTAAAACCTATTGCGGTTCGTGTATTGTAAAAGCCAAAAACTCTGGCCACAGTCCTTGATCTTAAGCACAGCAAATTTTTTCCGCTATTAGTTTGCAACCGACGAATCGATGACACAATGCATCATATAAAACCTGATAGGTGCCAGCAGAACCTTCTTTTTGCTTCCAATCCATCAGCATTTCATGGGCCTTGTTGAACAATTTCTCATTTTCTTTGTGAAATGCAGTTATCTTTGCTCTTTCGAATCCCAGGCGACGCCCCAACTTCTCCCAGTTGTCTCCAAGCAACATAGAAAGCTCCTCTAACTCGTCCTCTGAAGGACTGCCTGCCTTGACTACAATGGTCAAGGTAAAAAAATATATTTAAGACATGTTAATCCATTTAAAAATAAAATTTTGTTTAAACTGTGGTAGGTGTGATAAGTGCAGGGAAAACTAAAACTGTTAATAACGATTTAAGACTATTTACAAAGAGGGTGAGGCGTTCCCGGAAATCTTAGTGGAAGTCATTAAGTTTACCATCTTATTCACCGGGAACTCAAAAGGTAAATAAACGCCTGAAAGGAAACTGGAAGAGTTTGGCTTTTCTTCCATCTCCCATCTCAGTTAAGCTTCTTGCCCTCTTTATTAATGAAGAGGACGAGAAGCTTAACTGAGGTGGAAGATAGAAGAAAAATGCGCCTTGCTCTCTCCAAGCCCTTTCCGACCACGGTGCTCTCCCCAGGCTCCTTACGTTTTTAGTTTAAAGTTAAAAGAGTTGCCTGAGGATGCATGGCTAAGCTAAGTAACGACGCACTGAGGACACTGAGGATGTTATAGGTTGTGAAGTATGATCTTAAGAGTTGGCCAGTTGTTGTCAGTTTTGATCGAAAGTCTTAACATTTTTAGTTCATTGTTTTTGGTCGGCTCTTACTATGCTACTAAACATTAAAAAAAAACACTTTAAATTGCCGCACAGTTTTTGATGAAAACTGAGCAGTTTAACACATTACAAACTGGTGGCAATTGCAGTTTCGTTAAAAATTGTAGAAGTTTAAAGTTGGCTTTCTTCATTGAGGTCCAAGTAAAGTATGAACAATACGGCCGAATGGTTTTCTGGGACATGTAAAAAAAAAGTTCTTGTGTTCTCGGATAAATTGCACATTGTTAATACAAAATATGCCCAAACTCGTCCTCTGGAAAACGTTCTGGAAGGAGACAATAATAGTCTCGACTATCGTTTGTTAACAGGAAAAGCTTATTGGAGTGCACAACTTTGCACCCTTCAACCTTATGGTATGAATAAAAGATCAGAGTTCAATTCCAGGAGTAGAATAAGATATAACCAAGACCCCACACAATGGCCCATCAGTTGTTATAATTTCTGTTTTCTACAATCCGCAAGTGTTTTTCTTTCGTTCAAGGGCTTATTTCTGGGAATTTGTTACAACACAGAAGTACTGTATACAATATCAGTGTTCATGGGCTTAAATCAAGGATTTTGTTACTAACCATTCAGAGGCCTTTAATTCAGATCTTGTTACTCTGAAAAATTGTGCATGAGAGACGATTTTGTTCGAGGACTTTGATTTTGTTATACGAATATATATTTTTATTGTGGTTGCATAATTCCCTAGTGGTTCGCTAGTTTTTTAATTAGCACTGTTCTTTATACACCTGTTTGCAAAAACCAGGGACCGCGGAGCAAGGTGAAAAGTGGGAGGGCTGACAATTGAAACTATTTTTTTATTATTATTTTTCTTTTTAGCGCAAAAAGTGGGGGGGGGGGGGGGGGGCGCAAAAAAGTGGTGGGGCCGCGGCCCTACCAGCCCCTCCCCCTCCGCGGTCCCTGAAAACACTGCTGTTCTGAGAATATATGCATCATATTTCTACCTTTTATGTCTCCGTCCAATTTGAGCCACTTTTTTATCAAAATACAAAAGACGTACAGCTTATTACAGAAGCGTTGTCATAAAAAAATAAAAAAAATTGCCAAATAGGAATTAATTGCCTTAATTATATTCTCACTCGGAGGATAAAAGGAGACAAATTGTTAAGAAATAAAAAAAAAATCATTCCTGAGACAAAAATTGATTCATTCATTTGATAGAAATTAGTTTTGAAGAAATATCTGTTGAAAGGTCATTTATGCGAAAGAATACCTCTGTGAATATCATTAAGGTAATTAACTTCTATTTAATTTGGTACTTTGTATTTTCTATGACAACATTTCTGCAATTAGGTGTATACAGCTATTTCAATTAATGTTGTCGGATGAAAGCTCAAAGCCAAGACCGCAAGGTAGTATGGGTAGTTGTAAATAGCCATTGCATCATAATCCCATACTACCTTGCGGTCTTGGCTTTCGCCTTTTTCATCCGACAACGTTAATTGAAATAGCTGTATATATATTAGCACTTGACTCTATAACTGGGATTGACTGTCACCAAGATTGTTGACACGCTTGCCAGTCACTAACGAAACCAGACGATCACACTAGACAGGCTAACACTTACGTAGAAAATTACTAATGCAGAACGAGTCTACTTATCTTTCACCTGCCAGCTTGCGAGAAACCGGTAATAATGAATACACTGTTTATAAATGTGTCACATTACCTCTAACATTGACCGCCGGGACCTGGGGTCTGCTGGTTGGAAATGTTCTCGTGGCTCTAGCAGGCTGTTCATGTGGTCGGTGTTCTCCATATTCATCTGTATTTAGGACAAAAATCATTTTTCACTTGCCCATTTTGAATTCATTAGTTTTGTAATGTATACTGCCATAAAGTGATAAACTAAAAATAGCAATAGGGATGACGTGATGATACCGCAACTGTCACAACAGGTGCCCTGTAGCACCTCAATGGATTTCAAGTCACAGAAAATTAAAATGAAAAGATGTCAACTTTTCTGAAACACAATAATTGTATTGGCCGGCATTTGTGGTCACGATATGGTTTGGTGATTTGCGCGTAGAAAGTTGTCAAAATTTGATGCCGGTAGCTCTCGGCCTGCTTGGTATTTTCTAACCTTTCACGAGCCAGTGGATAAATGCCAATCCATAGGATAAATTATATTAGTTTTGTTTTATCCGTTGCATGAGAATATATAACCACTGGAAAAAAGTACTCCTCTCTTTAAAGAACCTAGCACACAACGGACTGAGATGTGTATCGGCGAATTTATAGTTGTTGGGAGTGATGGCATCGGATCTAAAACTAACCTCAGAACTTTGGGACAAGTTGGGACACTTTGCATCCATCTAAACAGTTTACGGTTATATAATAATAAGTAAACAAAGTATTATTTGATGCATGGACAACGAACGAGACAGAAATCTGGAGAAGCAGCAAATCATTAGATAGAACGAATTGATTCAAGAGTGAGACATGAAGGTTTACAAGAAAAGGAGACAAAACGCTCCCTGAATGATCGGTACCCTCACCTTCATAATGAGGCCACCTTTGGAAAACGATGGGATCGCTGAGAATGTCTGCAGTCAGAGATGCTGCCATTAAACTGGCAAATCGTCTCCAAGATTCTTCTCCAGAATTGTTCCCGTCTGCGTATTCCGAGATGCCTTTAATGATAATCCACTCAATTTCCAGGTCATGTGCTGCTGTGTAAAGGCCTAACGACAAAGCAGAAATTTAGGAAAAGGAGTCGATGCGATCCGTAAAAAACGGACGTCCTTGTGTTGAGGTGAGATGCCGGACAATAACTACTCCCTGGGGGCACGAAAGAGCCGAGTGAAGTAAGAATGAGTCGGCGATCGAATGAAAAGGAAAAGTTGCATTGTTGGCTTCAAAGGTGACGTGCCTGCTAACAAAGCTGACAAAGTGTGGAAATTTTATATCTTTTCGATTAAAGACTTAGAACAGCGCAAGATTCATGAACCTAAACAGAAATTTATCTATAACTGACTATACACAAAATTGCAATTCATATAAAAAGGGTCCGTAGAGTTTAGAGTAGTTCCTAGACAAATGCTCTGGGCCCGGTTGTTTGAAAGCCGGTTAACGCTAACCCGGGATTAAAACTTAACCGCGGATTTAATTTCTCTTGTTAGAAGTGTTTTCAAAAGGTAATTATAAGTTACATGCGAAGACAAATCAGAGACGAAAGTTAAGGCAAAAATTCTTTGGAAAAATCTCCATTGATGAATTATTTAACTGGAATAATAATAATAATAATAATAATAATAATCACTTTATTTAAGTGTCAAGGTATTTAGCGCGCGAGCACTAATTGGGGACACTAAGTAAAGAAACAAATATTCAAATAGAACATAACAAAATTGATGCTAACCCAGGGTTAGCTTGACCGCGCTTTGAACAACCCGGCCCTAGACACTGTCAAAACCTGCCAAATACGCTGTGCTGGCTGCCGTGATTCACGGGTCTCAATAAACGTTTGATTGTTTTCTTAGATTTCTTAAGTATTTTTCTACGGGAATAGATGCCGAGATGGAGGGAGATGGCTAGCCTCATCGCCATCTCGCACTTCATCAAGAACGTCAGCGCGTGACAAGCCTTAAGAACGTTTGCGTCCCGGTTTGCGTAGAAGGCTTCGAAGGAAGAAAGAAGGATTACGTTCAAGCCATATTTGCTCAAATCTTACCTTCGCCTTCCATTTCTATAGCAAGACCTTCAGGAAATCGTTGAACGAGTTGTGCACATCGTTCTCGACTTTGCACCTTCTCCGGACCGCTTAAAAACACGCCATCGCGATGAACTGTCACTTCTAATTCTCTACAAGGGTGCTTCAAAGGTGCTTCCCAGCGCTCACCAGCATGTTTTATGAGATTTGCAAGACGCTTTTGCGGGGGTACACTGTGGCCACGTTCCTGAATTCCTTTCTTTGTGACTTTGGCGGGTGCATATGTTATTAGCTTTGCTGAGACTATCACATCTCCTAGCTTAGCTTTCTCGCCGTTCAAGCTTCCACAGTAACCTACACTGAAAACAGCTTTGGGCCTTAACGCTCCGACGGCGTTTTTGACAACAACTACAGAACCACCAGGAACGGTAGAACCCTCATTACATTTCATCAAAGCAATCTTTAGATTCAGCGCTTCATCGTCACCTATATCCCCGAAGTACACGTATCCGAGGTTTTCGAGATAACTTTTATGGAACTCCGGATTCAGATGCGAAAGACAACTTAAAAATTCACAATCTTTCACTGTCAGTAACAGAATGTCAACTGGCAGCTGGTTATCTTCCCAGGGTTTTGACTTTTTCGGAAGTTTCTTTTTCTCGAGTAGGTTAATATCGACCTCTGGAGGACCTCTGCTCGCCATTTTGCAAAAAACTTTTTTAACGACTTAATTGCTGAAAAAGAATTGAAAGGTTAAAATTAAACAAATGTATTTTGTCTTACAAACGTGACAAAGTGTGACCCTCAGAATTTTTTAGTTATCGGGCTTTTCTGAGAATGTATATGTTGGGTTCAATTTTATCCTTGGTTCAAATTTTATTTTCCTTTGTTTAAAACTCATTACCAGACATTACCATAGCCAAAAACAAAGGAAAATAAAATTTGAACCAAGGATAAAATTGAACCACAACATATACGTTAAAGGGGTTTCGTGAGGATCAGGTTCCCAGCTCCAGGCCCAAAATAGCGGGCCGGGCTAAAAGGCACCAAGGCTAAAACAAACGGGGCTTTTTCAGGGCTACGGGTTCCAGACATCGTCCAGAGAAAAACAATGGGGCTCCAGGGCTCCAAAAAACAAAATAATCAAGGGCTCCAGGGCTCTAGGACTCCAGGGACCCCTCTCCCTACCCCTCCCTTTAGAACCCTGGGGGTGGTCGCTGAAAAAAGCTGGTCACTTACGAGGGTAGTCGCAAGAAGAGGTTCAAATGATAATTGCTAAGTTTATGAGCTCGCAATATGTGCACAGATTAAGCAATTTTCATGAAAATTATTTTGAGCGCGTGATTAATTCATAACATGAATGAAGACCAATTCGCGATCGAGTCAGTTATGCGCAGTTATACCACGTCAGTGATGTTTCCAATTCATTTGGTTTCACACAAGGGCTTCTAAGTACATCCTAAGTGCACTTGAAACCTACAGACTGTACTTTGAATGTGGACAGGTAAAATGAACATACTTGAACCCATGACTCGTCCCCAGTCTTCTCCCAATTAACGCCCAGTCGTTTTTCCCTTTCCTTTTCCTCCTTCCCATCGCCGCCTTCGGTCGCGCTTCTCTCAGTTCAATGTATATCCTCTACAAAACTGGGGACCAGTCAGCTTGAACCCCACTTTGTGACTATGGAAACGTGTCTACTTCAAAGGAGCCCAAGTACGTCGCCAAGCAACCTCGTTCCCAGGGTCTTCTTCTTCCCGCCCCCTGGAAGGAGAAGACCCTGGAAACGAGGTTGGTCGCCAAGTATGATCTGCAAGGCATGTCCAGCGGCGCAAACAATTGATAGTGATTGACAGCTTATGTTCCAACTAACTACACTTTCTCATCAGGTGTGAAATGTCTAAAGTACCATGTTAATCGTATAAAAACGTAAATTAAAGGGCTTGTATGGGAATTCTACAAACAGACTTTTGTACAGTAAGAATATCGAAAATTTCTCAATAAAATGTTTTGCCATGGTGTGTGTTTACTTTTAAAAGTTTAAAAACTTTGTATAACTGGCTGCCTGCAGTGCAGTTAAGTTGGTTTCAGCATCACACGCAGACGACCTTTGGGCTCGTCACGCGCTCCTTCGGACCGTGGGTTTTCGCTTCCTTTCTTTTCCAACCGCACAAAGATACCTTTCTATTCTCATGCAATTTTCCGGATACCTATCTAAGTAGAAATTATTTTGTATTTTCCATTCAAAAATAAAATGAAAACGATCGACTCTGTAGCTTGAAGGTAGCATCTACAAATACCTATTATTATTAACAGGACGGAAAATCATGCAGTAGAAGTATGTTAATTTTAGATCACTTATGATCGATCACGCCACATTATAACTACTTCAAGTCTCTCACCGTCTTACGCCCAAACCAAAGTTGGAAGTTAAATAGTTTTAGAAATTGCACGGCTCTGTCGTTTGGGAAATTAGCTGAATGTCATAGTGCTCTCATAATATTAAATCTTTATTTGGGTGCGTGATATTTTATATTTCAGTGTCACGAATGCCACAGACCATGCATGCAGTATACATGATATACAAAACTTCTTCCAGTTACTAACATATACGTTAAAGTTTCTGTCAAATTTAAGCGATTGATAAGGCTGGGGGAATATTTAGGACGTTACAACAAACTGTACGCGGTAAAATTACGCTTATCGTCGACGGGAATTTGTAAGCAAAAGCAGACATATACGGAAGTATACTCGGGAAAGGTAATTACAACACGTTCAAACTTAAGACACGCTACAAGCAGAACAACAGATAATTACCTCAAAAGATGCCAAATAAACTGCTATAACTTCATTTTCCAATTCAAGAAGTCGTCAAATTTGGTTGTTGATTAAGAGAGCGAGAGCATTATCACATTGTTGTGATTTCAAATGTCGTCAGAAAGATTCTCAAGTTGCGAGAGGCAAAACGGAAATTATGGGGTATTGTTGTCTTGGAAACAAGCTAGGCCATCCTGATTACATAGAGGCGGCGGAGCGTTTTTAAACGTGGGGGGGGGGGGGGGGGGGGTGCTTAAAGTTTTCCAAGCCAAGAACATACCCCTACTCAAATTTTCCAAAATGTCCTTTTCGTAGTTCGTTGGCAGAAGCAAACCTCTTTGCAATCTTGAAAGTGTCCAGTGTGTCCGTAGTCGATTTATGACAATGCGTAAGCAGACAGTTGTTCAGACCGTGATCCTACTTCATGGAGCATCTTAGATAGTTCTTAAGTCGTCGGAGGGCAGAAAATGTACGTTCTGAAGTCTCCGATGCCACAAATAATGTCAAATACAGCCTTAACAGTTTGTGGACCTCTCCTAGTAGAGTTTTGGTGACAGCATTTTTGTGAGATGATATATATGAAATAAATCATATATGAACTGCGGAAATGAAATCAAACGAAGAATGATCCTCGCAGTTGTGAACGCAATTTAAGCAATTGCGAAAAGAAGCCTGAAAAAAAAAATTCAGGACTGCAACGGGATTCGAACCCGTGACCTCGCGATACCGGTGCGATGCTCTACCAACTGAGCTATGAAGTTCAAGTTCAAGTTCAAGTTCATTTTATTCACACTCATTCAATTACAATACACCAACATTAAGGAAATAAAAAAAAGTAAGAACAGAGCTAACTAGACATTGAATTAAACATAACAAAAGAAGAGTGTGTAGTAGCCAAAGGAGCCAAGCCACTGACGTTGGGAGCAGGTCAATTGTAGGTTCATATGTTCCCGTGAAAGGAGTGGGTGTGAGATGATATATATGAAATAAATCATATATGAACTACGGAAATGAAATCAAATGAAGAATGATCCTCGCAGTTGTGAACGCAATTTAAGCAATTGCTTAAATTGCGTTCACAACTGCGAGGATCATTCTTCATTTGACAGCATTTTTGTTGAAAGCTTCGCACACTTACTGGGGTATTGGCGTAGCGATATTTTAGGCACCAAAACGTGGGGGGGGGGCCCAAATTTTCGTTTGGGGACTACAGCCCCCCCCAGCCCCCCCCTGCCCCGCCGCCTATGTCAGGGGCGGATTTATCCACTAAAAAAATACCCTCCAAAATACTGATTAATGATATGCCTATCCTTTATACGTTTTATGATATATGAATATCAAACACGAATACACATGACTAGACAATTGCTTGAGGGGGAAACACATTTCCTACATATCACTACACGCTCGATAAACACGGCATACAAAATCTTCGCTAAGTCAAATACTCTCAAACCGTTGATACAGCTGTGGACAATATTTAAAACATCGCTGTTTTCTTTGCCGTCAAGAAACCACAGGGGGCCACACAAACTGTGTGAACGTTGTTGACGTTGTTGGTTTTTTTTAAATTTATAGGAAATGTATGGGAATATCGAAAAGGTTCACTTATCGTTTATGATACTGCGATGAATATTTACATACAAGATCAAAATAAACGTATTTTTACCTGAAATGTTGTGCGGTGTCATTCTTGTAGCTGAAAACGGCGAATTTTAGCGATTTGAAGGGTTTTGCATCGGACGTTTACCTGAGCGTATAGTAGAGATACGCTCAGGTAAACGTCCGATGCAAAACCCTTCAAATCGCTAAAATTCGCCGTTTTCAGCTGCTAGAATGACACCACACAACATTTCAGGTAAAAGTACGTTTATTTTGACTTTGATGATGATGTAAATATTCATCGCAGTATATTACGATAAGTGAACCTTCGATATTCCCATATATTTCCTCTAAATAATGGTCACACAGTTTGTGTGGGCTCCCTGTGAAGAAACAAACTTTAGCGAAACAATCCACGACCGCTAATATCGACAATATCGCTTATAGTAACTTCTTCGGGAAGTCGTACCAAGATTCCAAGACCAAATTTTTTTTTTTTTTTTAGCGCGAGGAGGATATTAGAATTTGTCCTCGCAGCGGAAAGCATATTTGGACTTTGGCGCGGAAGGGGAGGGGAAACACATATGGCAGGCCGCCATCTTTGAGGTTCGGGGGAACACATATCACGGGGAAACACATATCACTGTGACACCGGGGATCATATTTGACAAGAATGGAATTAAATCAGTAAGAACAAGTGCAAATCTCTCAGTAAATAACTTCCTTTTGGTTGTGTAATGATGTCGGTTTTTGTAGGGTTAGGCTGCGTTTGGCTTTAATAAAGTACACAACAAAATTTGACGGATAAATTTCGTCAAACTTGGCGAACTTACAAGTAAACTTGACCTCTTTTGTGGATAAGGAAACGTGTGAAAACCACAACTAGAGAACTTTCGTTCCGTTGAAGTATATAATCTTGAGCCGGGTTGTTCAAAACACGATTAAGTTAACCTAGGGTTGGCGAGTCAATTTTTTTCCAGTTAAATAATTAATCAATGGAGATTGATCCAAAGTATTTTTTCCCTTTAGTTTCGTCTCTGACTTGTCTTCGCATGTATAAACTTATAACTAGCTTTTGAAAACACTTTTAACAAGAGAAATGAAATCATCGGTTAAGTTTTAATCCTGGGTTAGCGTTAACCCAGTTAGCCGGCTTTTGAACAACCGGGCCCAGAGCATTTGCCTAGGCCGCTACTCTAAACTCTACGGACCCTTTTTATATGATTTGCAATTTTTTGTATAGTTGTTGTGCGAATGTTGACTTTTCTTCGAGTGCATCTAAAAATCCTCGGTTAAGTTTTAATCCCGGGTTAGCGTTAACCGGAGTTTCGAACAAGGTTCAGATGGTTTAAGGCGAGGTTTTATCTGCACCGGCGGCATAATCTGTCAGACCACAGGGAGCCCAAACGCTTTATCGGCTGTAAAATAATCATTTAATAAAATATTGTTATTTAGCTATTTTCCTGTGTCTTTTTAAGTCGTTTTGGAAATGATTTGAATCAGAGCGAAGACGGTTGACCTTGCACGTTTCAAATATTATCTTGTCTGCCGCGCGTCGTCGGCAGACAAGATAATATTGAAACGTGCAAGGTCAACCGTCTTCGCTCTGATTCAAATCCTTTCCAAAACGACTCAAAAAGACACAGGAAAACAGGTAAATAACAATATTTTATTAAATGATTATGTTACAGGAGGGCTAGCCTGTTCCAGGCTCCGAGATAGTGGGGAACGCGCGAAGTAAAAAAAAAAAGGAAAAAATTCGCGGGGGAACTGGGGAGAGGGTCCGCCGACCTCCCTCTCCCAGTTCCCCAGCGATTTTTCCCTTTTTTTTTTTTACTTCGCGCGTTCCCCACTATCTCGGAGCCTGGAACAGGCTACAGGAGGGCCTAACATAGGGTTGGCGGGATGCGGGATAAGCCTTTTTTTGCTGTCGGGATGCGGGATGAAATAAAATTTGAAGGCGGGATGCGGGATGGTTAGAGGTGGGCGGGAAGCGGGAAGTTCGTCATTTGTATGGCGGGACGCGGGAATTCTTGATTTTTCCGGGCGGGAAACGAGATGGATGATGATATGACGACAATGCACTCGGATATTTCACGATTCCGCGAAGGAAGACTATAGTCTGGATGTTTACAAAGGTGATTTTTTTAACCGCTTTTTCTATCCTGTCTATCTTTGAAATCATTTCAGAAGTCCTGATCTTTATCAATCCGACGAGTGCTTAAATCAGTACCTGTTGCGGTGTCGCAATTTTGTGAAAAAGGAACCATTAAAATGTTAAAACAGGAAGTATATTTTTGCTCTAGCGAGTATATCTTTAAAGGATTTGCCTAAAAGATATCATGTGCGGTTCTTTGTAGATTTGTCGTGGCAGTGGTTGGTTCTGTATTATGTTCCAGTTTAACATTTTTTTTTTTGAGATTTGGCACTGATGACTGGTATTTTCTCACAAAGCCGGGGCAGAATTGTTTTTTTGTTTTTTCTCCTCCTGTTTAAAAAGCACATTTTACAGTTCTTCGAATTTTATATGTAGTATGCCTATGTAGTAGGCGTGTTTTAAAGTTTGTTTTTGAAGTTTGTTGTTGGTTCTCTCCTTGCTCCGAGAGGTTTTTCTCCGGGTACTCCGGTTTTCCCCTTTCCTCAAAAACCCACTTCCAAATTCCAATTAGTTCCGGAAAGTGTCCCCAATTAGTACTACGTGCTAAATACCTTTGACACTTAAATAAAAGTGATTTATTTTTTATTTGAAATTTTGAAGTTTGGTGTGATGGAGGACCTTCGTCATGGTCCACGCGCTGTTCTCCGATAAAGAAAACTTTTATTTGGCTCCTCAACACTTACTCAAAAGAGGATAAATTTATCAAACTAAACGGACTGCTGCCGGTTTACCGTAAAACAAACACCGAGGTTGTCGTGCATTAGTCCGCGGAAATCCCGTCTCGTCCGGAAAAAAACTTCGACTTGTCATGCAAAAAAAGTATTTTGGAAGCGGGATTGGGATGACATGTCTGAAGCAAGCGGGATGGCGGGATGAAAGGAAAAAAAGGTGGCGGGAAGCGGGATTGGGAAACCCTATTTTAGACCCTCTTACAGCCGATAAAGCATTTGGGCTCCCTGTGTCCATCCCCACCCAAAAGAATATCATTTCCCGCCTTTTGTTTTTGTCTGGAACATGCGCGCGAGAGTGCACCGGAAGCGAAAATTCATTGACACAGCTAAAGACTTTAGTTCTTCATCATCTCTGTGTTTTTTCCCGCGATGGAGGAGAATAGCCTTGAAATTTCGACAGTTGAGATGCATACAGGAGGTGAACCACTGAGAATAATCTCTTCTGGTTACCCGGAGATCAAGGGAGACACTATTCTCGCCAAGAGACGCTATCTTAGAGAGCACCTTGATCACATTCGCAAGCTGGTGATGTTTGAACCTCGAGGACATTACAATATGTACGGCGCTGTGATCGTCCAACCGCACAGCGAAAAAGCCGATCTGGGAGTGCTTTTTATGCACAACGAAGGCTATAGCACGATGTGCGGTCACGCTGTTATCGCGCTTGGAAGATACGCTGTCGACTCTGGTCTTCTCAGTACAGATATATCTCGTTCAAGTGTAGGCGAAGTACCCGTGTTTATCGAGTGTCCTTGTGGGGTGGTGAAAGCTCTAGTCGATATAGAGGAAGGCAAATCAGGCCGTGTTCGTTTCGTTTCCGTTCCTGCGTTCGCGTTTGGGCTCGACTTAGATGTCAACACGGAAAGATTTGGCAAAGTAAAAGTCGACATTGGATTCGGGGGCGCTTTTTACGCCATCGTACCTGGAGATCGGCTGGGTGTTGATGTTCGTTCGTCCAATGTGAACGACATCATAGATGCTGCGAATGTGATTTTCAGCGCAGTGAAGAGTCAAATAAGAATTCACCACCCTGATAGCGAAGAACTAGCTTTTCTATACGGGACAATCGTTACTGATGGAAAAGATATGTACAATGGGAACCCGCAAGAAGCCACGGCCAACGTGTGTGTTTTTGCAGACAGCCAGGTACGTTCATGTACAATGTAAGGTTTCTTTCGATCAAGAGTAGATATAAATACCCTTTAATTTACTCCTTAAGTGTACCTCCAACTGTTTTCGAGAAGTTGTCCCAGATGGAAATTCAGTTTATATAAGAAGTGGATATTTATTTGTTTTTCTTGATCCGATGTAATATTCGTGATCAAAAACTAGGATCACATGCAAGGTCGACGGCTCGGCATTTAAATTTTCGCGGAATTATTGTTTGCGCTGCTCTTTCGCAGCTCGCAAGATTTAACTCAAGGGAATTAAGATTTTTATCCTAGTTAGAAATAATTTTCAAGTATATGTAACTCCAAAAATAAAAACTAGGAATAAAAGTAGTAAACTATCAAATTTTTAAAGATGAAGTTTGAATATGTAAAGTGAACAAAGACTTATTATCTATATTATCTATAAATGATATTTAGCAAGCTTGTCGAAACTATACAAGCCTTTCACCCACTTTTGGGCTTTCTTTATTATTGTTTTGTGAATCCATCGGATTATGAGCTTCTGCATGTATTCCGAAGTTAAAATCGAAAAAGAAAACTTGTCTGAGCAAGGTAGATTCTTTCAAGATCTCGGGTTTGAAGCAAAGGAAGAACTGTATCTGCACTAGTGGTTTATTGAGGGCAGGTGACTCAAATGTTATCAACAATTCCTGACATTTAAAGGTTCATTAACATGCAGTCACTTCCATCCGCACTAAGTAATTTGATAATCAAGGTTTTTGCTTGCAGGTGCCGATTTGAAAAAAAAAAAGGACGTTAATTGATCGTGAAAAATATTACTTTGTTGAACCAATGAAAACGTACAGTTAGAGTGCTCTAGTTGATAATAAAATTCATTTCTTTTTTATAGTCCAAACGCGTGCCATGTCGGAATAAATCATGAATACTGTACATACAAGAAAAGCAAACTTTCATGTTTTCTGCTGTAATGTGTAACAATTAGAAATACAGATATATACTTAGAATTGCATGGTAAGGGATCAAGATTTTCTGATCTCACTTATTCGATTTTAAGTCATTTCTATCACTAAGAAAATGATATTATTTCTGTGTTTATGAATTTAGATGAATCATTTAATATGTAATTTGTGGGCGAAATAATCAGAAAGTGATATTTACAGTTATGAATCAGTTAAAAAAGAAAAAAGAAAACAATTTTTATTCTGGGTGTAGGGTACTAATGGATGATGGGCAAGAACAAAGGAAGCTGTAGTAAGAGCCTATGAATGAAATCTTAGTGTGACCTGGGTTCCAAATGAAAGCTACAAAGCAGCACTTTCTTTAAAAAGTGTTATAGGCCCTTTGCATGACTTGATCATATGGGTGGATACCACTTAGCAATGGCCGCCTGGATGGCAAGCCATCCATATGTCATTTTGCATAACAGAGCTCCAAGTGGGATCAAAGAGTGGTCATAAGTTCATTCTTTTGTCTTAAAGGTGATCACCCATTAATTTCAAAATAGTTAAACATTGTTCTTGTGGCCTGTGGGGAGCAACTGGAGCAAATTATCACAGTTATTCAGTTTTTTAGTTCACTTCTGGGCGATCAAAGCCTTTTAGACATCTACAAATGAACTTATGAAAAAAAAAACCAACATTTCCAAATTCCAATTAGATCTGGAAAGTGTCCCCAATTAGTACTTGTGTGCTAAACACCATTGACACTTAAATAAAGTGATTTATTTTATTATCTATTATGCTCGATCCTACTTGAAGCTCTGTTATACAGAACAATGCGTGGGTGGCTTGCCATCCAGGCAGCCGTTGCTAAGTGGTATCCAAACATATGTGATCAAGTCATACTAAGGGCCAGGCTGAACTTTTGACCCGGGGGGGGGGGGGTACTGAACAAAGTTTTGTACGGGGATGCTCCGCCCCGAGGTCCAAACCCTTACCCTTTCATATACCGATTTTTGACAGAAAAGGTACCCCTTTCATATACCTTTCATTGAAAATGGTACCCCTTTCATATACCTTTCAATGAAAATGGTACCCCTTTCAGAGCCTTTACGTGCGTCTGTTTGACATATTTTGAAAGGCCATTTTTATAATGCTTAAATGGCAGTTTTGCCTACCTTTTTTATGCTTCAGCGGCGTGGTTTCACTTCCCTTTCCTATTCTTCGTGAGATCCCTACCCTTTCGTATACTTCAACTCGTGAAATCCCGGCCCTTTCATATACCTCCAGCCTCAAAAAGGTACCCCTTTCGGGCGGAGCATCCCCGTATAGCCCATTATAGGGAGTACCCCCCCCCCCCCCCCGGGACTTTTGACATAGACAAAATTCTTAAAAGTGACCTTTCAAATAAAAGCTGTCGAGGAGCATGCTAGCTATACATGGCTTTATTTTGGGGGACTCTTCAAAATGCTTAATTCCTATTATCGTTACTGTTACTGTTTTCATCAGTCATCATGTAGATATCGTATTTCTTATAGCTTCATATTTCAAGCATGTGCCTTTATATTGTTAAGGCGTTAGATTGGGCATTAGCTGTTGTTGATTCATTCACTACACACTGCTTTGAATTAGTGCATTTTTTTAGTGCTTTTTAGTTCAAATCGTTAAGTTCCAATCCAAGTGAGAAGGCCTTGTTTGGCCTTTTTTTTATTTATTTCTCATGGATTTTTTTGGGGGGGTATAAAGATTTTGGCAAGGATTTTTTGAAGGGTTGATAAAAAAACACATCTGTCAACATATCATCAATTTTACATGTATGTCAAGCAATTTATCAATTTTCCTTATAATCTTGAACTACATGCAAATGACAAGGCGACTTTATGATATTTATGATACATCACGATACATCAGTTATCTGATTAATCTCCTTGGACCTTTTTTGAGTCAAGTTTTTGACTAATGGGACATTTTTGGGAGTCTGAAAAATTTGGCCGCATTTACACTTCCATGTCACTAATAGATTTGAGTCCCCCCCCCCCCCCCCCCCCCCCGGGTTCCATCATTCAAATGGAAGCCACTAAGCAGTCCTTCTATATGGTTCAAAATTCAACTAAACAAATACAGAATGGGGAAAATTTTGTTTTCAGTTGTAAGATTGGCAACAGTTAGGGGTCGGTTTACATGTAACTCCTAACTTTGTTTCGTCAGGTTGACCGATCCCCCACAGGGTCAGGAGTTACAGCTCGTGTTGCCGTGCAGTATGCTCGTCAACAGATTAGTTTGCATCAAGTGCGTGTGTTTGAGCAGGGTTTAGTTGGTTCACAGTTCACTGGCCAAGCTGTGAAAGAAACAAAGTGCGGGGACTTTGATGCCGTCCATGTAGAAGTTGCAGGAAATGCTTACTACACTGGGAAATGCAGCTTTACCGTCGAAAAGGATGATCCTTTTAGAGGATTTCTTCTAAAATGATTCCTATATTCCTAGAATGATTTCTATTAAACTTCCTCAAATTTATATTTAACTTGATTTTCACTTTTGCTCTAGTGTAAACTTAGCCTTTAGTTACTATATGTGCAATATTAAAATCACCTCACATGAGGGGACTAGTAATTCTAGTTGTGGGGACTTGTTACAGGGACAAGTTTCCAGTTTTTGCTGGGACAGTTTGACGGGGGGTGACAACTCTAACAAACGCTGTTTGAGCAATACTGTGTGGAACTGAAAGTTGTCCCGAAAATTTGGAATATCTTCCCGATTTTTTCGGAGACATTCTCGCAAAAATTTCAAACTTCCCGAAATTTTAACAACATCATCTCATGTTTCCCCGAAAATTTTTTGAGTCTCCCGATTCCCGGCAAAATCATCAGATTCCCGGAAGAATTTTGCTTTTCTCCCGAAACAGGCCTTCTTAGAGTTGTCACCCCCCATAGTTTGATTGCTTTATTATTTTTTTTTTTGGTCACATTGACTAGTCCTACAAGTGGTACACAAAAGGGGACTGGGGAAATTAGACCCCTCGACAATTATTATTTAAACCAATTGGAATTTGTGGCTTTTAATTCACAGTATAAAAGGTACTTGATCATCTCTGTGCAAACAGATTGTATGGACAAGTACCCCTGTGTGTGCCAAACTTAAAAAAAAATTGCCAGTAACTTTAACACTAGGAAGGACAAAATTTGAAACTTGAGTAATTATACAAATGTTGTGGCCCAGAAAATGTCCTGATCACCAAGCAGAGCTTTCTTTTTGATTTGAGCCTCCAGCCTCTACATAAATTCCACTTACTGGTAACCAGCAAGCTTTGGCTTTTGAGACTTCCCCCCCCCACCCCCACCCCCCCCCCCCAAAAAAAAAAAATCCAGTTATTCTCCTTGGGGTGGGTATGCATACTTCCTGGAAATGCACAACATGAACATGATATTTTATTTTTGTTACCTTTGCCACAAGATTACATACACGATTATTTATTGCTACTAGTATAACTAAGATTACAGGACTGTTACAATAGTGATTTTCCTCAAACTGTGAAATAGTTAGTACATTAATAGAGGTTAGCAGATCTTATTTCCATTGTTTTCTTTTGTGTCTATTTGACTATTATACACTACATGTAACTACTAGAAACTGTTTCATGGTCTAAGGAAAACCACTCTAATGCAAGGCATACACATGGACAGCAAACAAGGCAGGGTGAATATGATAGATGATATAGACCCTTTAACTCCCAAGAGTGCCAAAACTCAATATTCAAGAAAAATCCCAAATCTCATTTTGTAAAATGCTGAAAAATAAATAGTACCAAAGAAAAGTACTGCCAACCAGGTTTTATTTGAATGGTAACAGCATAGGATTTTGTCAACAGACTCAAAAGTTAGAATTATTGACTAGGTGCACTTGGGAGTGAGAGGGTTATAATTATCCCAAAGAAATTTACTGAACTTCTTTAACATAAATTGGAAAATGCCTTAAATCAGTTTCTCCATTGAGAACTGATGTTACATTAATTAAAAATATAATTTTTTGGTTTAAAAATTAACCATTTATTACATGCTCAAATTACATCATTAGCCCCAAATCACCAATACCAGTAACTATAGTTATGTTACTTACTTTTCCAAAGTGTCTGAAATAACTATTGTTTTCACCACATGTTCATACAAACTTTAATTTTACCTTTCACAAAAGTTTTTCTATTGTTTAGGAGGAATGAGAGGCATTGGGGGGGGGGGGGGGGGGGGATTCCATATGAAAATGACGAGAGTGCTATTGTCAGAAATTTTCTAAAGGTACTGGAATCTCGTTTGATGGGTGTGGCTCAAAAGAAGTTTCAGCCCTAAGAGGTACCAATTCAAAACACATATGTCATATTTCCGTCATATTTTTTTGGCTCAATACCCTAAAAATTAAAGTACAGTAAAAACCTACATTTTTTAGAGTTAGCCTAAACAGGTTCTTGTTTAAATGGTAGTTAACACAATTTTAGGCTATCTATCTATAAAATCCAGCTACAAGATAAAAACAATGGTAATCAGCCTATTTTTCAGTCAACCCCACCCACCCCTCCCCCCTCAACAACACCCAAGAACATTAACATATATATATATTTACATATTATCTATACTGTATTGTTCTCTTCATGTACTCACACTACTGTAGATTACTGTACATTATATTTCACATGCTGATTTATTGCTGTACGGTTTTTTTCATAATACAATACAATATTAATATCAACCTTCCCTCACTTTACGTTTTTATTACATTAATTAATTTATCTGCACAGCAATGGCAAGCTCCTATTTTTCCAAACAGGATTCTTACCCAGCTCTGCATCACTAAATAATGATTTTTGAAAATAAGAACCTGTTTTTCATTTTCTAGGCTAAATAGGTTCTTGTTTATAGGGGGTGTAAATGACAAATTTGAGGCTAACAGGTTCTTAATTTTCAGGTTCTTACTTGCAGGTTTTTACTGTACCACAATAATTCTAGTGGTGGTCATTTTAGATCTTCGTACCCTAAGGGGTACCAATCTACAAATTTTGACCCCTAAAAAGAACAACAAGCACCCCCGTCATTTTTATTGATGCTATTAGGTTTAAGCAAAATTATTGACTGTCATTGTAATTTGATAAAGATCAATGATGCAATAAATTTTTGCTAATTTAACTTGACATGACACCATTTATACACTTAGTCTATGAAAATAACGTAGCACTGCGGTCACCGATCCATTGTTTTGCTTGGCAACCTCTGATGACTAAAACTGTCGCATATCATTCATACAATAAATTTCCAAAGAGGGAATTACAACTAACAAATTCTCCGATCTTTTTTCCCCATCCAATTAAGTTATTTCAGTCTTGATTTCAATATACTTATAAATACAATGTTACATTGATTAAATTACCGGTAACTTTTATTTACAACACTGTTTTGACCAATTAAATTATCAATAAATATAAAATGTAAATGACAAAGGTAGTGTAGAAGAACATTTATTTTGAAGGGCGGAAAGCATAACTGCCTTTTATTGATTGTTGACATTTTAATTTTTCCCCTTACAAGTTGTGTTTTGGAGCCAATGAAAGCACCTTCCTGCAAAAGTAATGACTGCTTCATGTAAGTTTTAAAATAAAAGAGTTATGCCCTCTGAGCCCTTCATTTGGTATCTACAACACAGAACACAAGTACAAGGACAAAATTGATTACAACTATGACTTCATGTTACCACACCCACCCACTGGGCCGATGCTAATCGCTTTGAATTAGTTTGGTGACAAATGACTCATTCTTAACATGTTCACTTAAGGTTTAAAAAGTCATATTCATACTTAATTCTCATACTACAGACTGTACATGCATGTAGGTCTGTAATATTGATGATAATTTATTGTAGTTAGAAAGGAAAAGTAAAAAATTAAATATTGTTATGGTTAATGCTGATCTCCAGTTCAAACTATAATGTGAAGGAGACCTTGGAATGCATCCTGCTTCTCCATATTTTGTATTTGTCATGGTCAAAATAAAGAGCCAGCATTTCTCGTCCTAAAAATGGAAAAAACATTTATCTGATGTTAATCAATGCTTCTGATGTCAAATATATTATTTTTTGTTGCATGTAAATTAGCACCGTACCATGAGTCAAATTAAATGTGAAATGTGCCATCTCAGGGTTTCCACTTTTGCCTAGTAATAACAAGTGGATCCTAAGTTATGTGACATTACTGGACTTTCGATGCCAAACACATAATATCCAAGTTATAAGGAGTACAGGGGTATGCTCCCTGTATAAATTTCTAAAATCAACCTCCAGGAATTGCTATTTCCTGCATTTCTTAGACAGAAAAGTTTCAAAATTCCCAACTCATAATCTCTTCTCATCCAGCAAGTGTATTTTTTTTTTATAATTTAATTATAATTTACATCATTCTACATGTTCTTAATGGTTTTCATTTTCAAAGTGAAATTATGGGAGCTTGAATGGTAAATCAATGATACTTTTGTGGCAAGTTTATAAGGCTTTTGACTTTGAGGTTGCAAATATTGAGTCTGTGTTTAAAAACTTAAGGTGTGTCCCATCAATAGAGCGTTTTCACATGACGTCATAAAAATTCAAAAATCTAAAGTATACATCCTACAAAGCTGTTTCTAACATGGTATATGGATACCAGTGTTATAATCTTTCACAAAAAGTTTCAGGTTTTAACGATGTTTTGCTTCCGATTTATAAAGGTCTTAAATGTGTCACGCAATCCGTCACGCTATTTCAAATAAGCCGTGAAAATCAACAAAATTGAACTAGTTGAAAGTTATTTTTGAATTATAGAATGATGCTTATGAGCCGATTTAATGGATATTATAGTGAATACAAAATTTTGTGATGAGATTTTTGGTGTAATTAAGGCTTTGAATTTTTGGCCGCCATGTTGGTGTACCAAAGTGGTACACCAAGATGGTCGCTCCATACATTTCTTACTAAAAATGTTTAACGCTCGTTCGCCTATAACTCTTCAACTAAATGCTCTTGCGCTTCAAAATTTGGCCCAGATGTGTAGTTTTACACTCTCTACAATTCCATAAACATTTTGGAATCGAAAACGGCTTCTGAATTTTGATATGACGTCAGTGAAAACGCTCTATATGAAAGTCAAATTTTGCGTAAACATGCCTGTCAAAACAAGGTTGCCATTGAAGCATCCCCATAAATTTCAGACATTTCAGGAGCATACCCAGCCTTTTGGTGGGGGGGGGGGGGGGGGTGGGGTGGGGAGGGGAGGTTCCATCTCTTCCAAAATCAGTCACTGAAGACAGTTCAGTTGCACTGGCATAAAAAACTGCACATGTGCATGTCATGTTCAGAAAGGAAAAATTTCTTGAAGTGAATTTTCAATTATGTACACTACAATAGCACCGCAGTACAAGGAGGTTCTAGAACCCATGGAACCCTCCCCTAAGGGGATGGCGATGCCCCTGCATTTGCCACCACCTACCAGTCTCAATAATGTTGACTTGCCCCTCAATGGAAACAGAATTGAGAGAAAAAGTTTTGTTTCTCACATACCTGCTTGGCCCAGTTCTAATGGTGACTCAACCTTGACTTTTGATGGCTGCATTGCCTTGGAGAGAAACTTCATTAAGCTCTCTCCTTTCTTGTTGCCAGTTACGTTATTGCCAATGATGTGGACCTTTGTCTGATCTGGGTCCAGCTTGGTCATACAGGTACCAAGAGTAATCCAAAAGCTGTGGATCAAAAGAGAAAAGCTCTTGTCAGTGCACCATTGCAACTCTTGGCAACAACAGCGAATTTGAATGGGATTCACCGCTTTCTAATAGGGAGACAGGGTGTTTGGACTTTTAATAACTTTGTTCCCAGCTTTTTTTCTTTCCTGGTTTCCTGTTTCTTTCTTTTTATTACTCTTATTTTTTGCCTTTTTCCCTCTCTTTTTTTCTTCATCTGCCACACCCTTCCTACACAAGGGCACTGATGCGCATGGTTTTTTTACAGTGATGATGTTAAGTTCGCTATACCTGCTTAATTCCTCATCTTGTTGTACTTTAGCCTTGGTCACTATCTTTCCTTTCACAGGATTGAAGAAGCCAGGACCCCCCTAGTATTGAAAAGATAGAAAAAAAAAATTGAAGCACAAATCTACAAACTTAATAACAAAGATGTTATGGTGCATATTTTATGGTAAAATTGTACTTGAAATTTTTGATAATGAAATTGTCAAAATTACATTGGCATAAACTTTAATTTGACACTTAACTAAAATCACTAGCCTTCCATCTATATTATGCTACTGTATATAAGCCTGCTTGGTAGGCATTGTGGAGAGAAACTGCGGAGAGAGAAACTGTGGAGAGAGAAACTGGGGAGAGAGGGAAAGAATGCCTGTAACAAAGACCACTTTTGTTCATTTCTGCAGATACGGGCAGCCACAAAATTCCGATTGGCTAATTCACACTGGGCCATAAACGCAGTAAAATTCCTGTGCGGAGTTTGCCATGCATAAAAGTGCACATTCATTCTCATTAACCCTTAAGTTGCCGGTCATCGTCACCACAGTTGCCAGCCATAATAATAGTTGACAGCCCTGCAATAATGTACTGTACGTACTGAACATTAAATGCTGGCAAGACTGAGGTTTTTTAATTCAAATACTTAAATCATTTAGTATTTTACAAACCTGGCAAACAAACGCTATTGACCTGGCTTTACTTTTGCTTTGAAACTTTTCAAGTGATGCTACAATTTTTTCTGTTGATGCAACAACATTAAATGAAGAATATACCTAACTCACACAGTGACTTAGAAAATCAGTCGGCTGTCTTAACAGTACAATATTATTATGAGCACTCAACATATATAATCTTGAGTCCCTAACGTTATCTTAAACTGAAATATTTCAGGCTTTCCCTTCGTGCATTGCATGCACAGAAATAACAAATTAAGTGCCTTGAACTCCTACCAATTCCCTAAAAATTTCAGTCCTCCCCCCCCCCCCCCCACATCCAATTAATTTTCTGTGCCTACATTTTCTAGTACACAGTAGTTTTTGCTATCTGTATTTTGTTGTCTTAAAAAAATGGGTAAATGCTATAATTATTAAATCCACATTTTGCACCAACAAATTTTTAACAATACAATGTATCTACAGCATTGTTTGCAAATGTTCAAACTGTATATCGAAAAAACAGACAGGAACCTAATTCCAAATAGCTTACCATGAAGGTTCAATTTGGGATTGTCAACCTTCTTAGTTATTGGCAATAATTAATGGGGGCTATTAAAGCGAGGTTGCCCCCCATTAATCTGCCTTATTCTATGCCCTCTTTTATTAAAATTACATTTTCCAAAAAAATGTATTAAATAATATTTGTTTGGTGTCATACCCAAAATATCTTGAAGTGTTGCTGTTGCAAAATCCTAGAAAACAAAGAAAAGTAATCAATTTATTTCACTTAAGGAAAAAGAATTCAACTTTAGTCAAGATTTTAATGCTCTGCAGAAAAACAGGTCAACAAGGAATAATATTTTAATTTTGATGAAATTCTTTAGACTGCACCAAAAGTTGGGCAAGTACATGTATATAATTTAATACACTACTAAAGCTGTGTCTGAAAAAAAAGCATCCCATACATTAGTTTTTCTAATAAATTTTATTACTAATAATATTATTAATACCAATTGCTTTTCAATAATGTGAACTTTGAGGTTCAAAATACAACTCTGAATATTATTACAATTTGTTATTCCTCCAAAAAATATCCATACCTCCCCCGTGGAACAATTTTAGTTTAATCTCTCCCCCCCCCCCCCCCTCCACCCCCACTGGAAATTCCAGTTTGGCTTCAGAGTAGAGAACCAAGTGAAAAACAATCATTGCAACTTAGAGTTATGGCCTGACATATTAAAGCGAGATTCCGGCCAGACAAAGGTCACACTAACCAGCAAGAAAAAAGCAGAACAATATGAACGATAATTGAATGAGACATTTGTCCTGCCAATCAATTATACAGTACGTTATATTTAATTAATTGAATTGAGAGAGACTAAGGTGTGAAACTCATGCCTTAGGAGCGAGTCTCACGCCTGCAAGTCCAAAACTCTGATCTCATGCCTACTCACACCTACACCTGACTATCAGCCTTAACTGATCGCATGATCCAATTAAAAATATAGTTACATTCGTGAAAATATGGCACTTTTTTGTGGGTTTTTATCGATCTGAACATTACAATTACAGAGGTCTGCATGAGGTCCATAGAAATTTCCGAATTCTTCAAACATCTTCGGACATCTTTGGAATAGATCAGGTTTTCCTCAGATTTGGTCAGGTCACCTTCGGAAATCCTGGAACTCCCATGAAAAAATTCTCACGCCTATCACTTGCAATAAGTTGGCAGGTATATAAGCCCTTTACAGATTTATACATACTTACATAACTTATTTTAAGGACATCATCTCTTACAATCTTCTCAAGCACATCTGCTCTTGGCACATTTGAAGCAATAACCTTAAATCAATTTATTTAGAATATATTAATTCAATTATTAATTTAATGCAATTATTTATTAAATACACCATTTACCACAAATGTCATAAACACCACCCAAAGTTTGCTCACAGGAACTTTGTAGGGGATCATATTAGTTTTGGCCTAATGGAACTTTTTAAAGGTCTAAAAATCACTGATTAAATATTACCTTTAGTCCATGGGGGTGTTGGGGGTGGGGGGTTTTACTCTGTATATTTTTGGGTTGTGGTGTCCCACTGGGTCTCTGACACCCTTACCTTATACCAGACCATGTTCAACTACAATTTGCAACCCTATTATAGACCGTCTAAGCCCTAAAATCCCTACCTAATCCCAGACTCGCCTTTTTTCAGAAACTCTATTTCATACCACTGATCAGTTTCCTGGTAATAAATGACACCCTATTCCAAGACCATAACTCTTTGATTTCTATACCCTATTCCAGACTAAACTGCTTAAAAAACATGTAGCCCTTACAGTGGTACATACCCATATGGCTTTATTATATTAAAGGAATCCCCCACAGGGGATGGGTCTCCTGCCATGTAAAACAACTTTTTTTGACCAACTCGATCTCCCAGACATTTTCCCATGTGATATTTAATGTAATGTTTAAATTAAGAAAATACATTCAATCTTATGTCATTTTACACCCACCACTATTCTTGGAGGAACATAGTCATCTCCCATAGTTGTCAGCTCCAACTGATAAATAAGATAATATTTATTTATTTGTTAAAATAATATTTTTTTGCAGGCAGCTGGAATAATATTTACCAGTAATTTATTAATAAAGTTTGAAATAATAACAAATCAACATTAAATTTGCAATGTTAGTTAAAAACTGTTCATTTATTTTATACCTGTTGTTCTGTTTTCCATTTTAAGTCTGTGATGTCTTCTTGGTACATATTAAAACTTTCTTTTGTTTTTTCTCCTGCAATGTTAAAAAGTTACACATGAGAACATTAATAATTGATGTTCTCATGTGTAAGTCAATTATATTACTAAATCAATTATTTATTTACATCTACTTATTACTTATAATTTTGCTTCACTGGTTTTGTGAAGTCAGACCTCTATTTTAATACTTAATTTTAATTCTTAAACCACAAGTGTGCCAAAGACAAAATTTAATATTAAATATAAAATCCCAAATTTCATTTCTTAAAATAGTGAAAAACAAATGGTATCATGCACAAATACATTGTACTGCTGAAGAGGTTTCATTTGAATGGTCCTATACCACAGCTAGGATTTCTTGGAAAGATTCAAAAGTTAGAACTACACTACATGTGACTCATCTCTATATCTACATATGGCAAAGAGAACTGAATAGTGCATATATTAATAGTTTATTAATTGACTCCACTATATGCAAGAGAACAAAGTAATAGAAAAGTTGGATAGAGGTGACTTTGATCCTTTTAGTAGAACTAATTTAATGTACAGCAAGCTAGAAATCTCACCAATTTTAACATCCGAGTCAATAACTGGAGCAGCGACAGTTGATTCTCTCCATGGCTTCCTGTATTCTGGTTTTCTCTTCTTATCATCATCATCGTCACTGTCACTGCTATCATTGTCATCTTTTTCAGCAGCATCTGGCTGACCAGGATCATCTCTCTGTGGTTTTGTCTTATGGTACTTTCGGTATCTCCTGATGACAGAAGTAATTTTAACATACGTGTATACTTTGAAGAGCGTGTACATGTAATAAATATTATTATAAATACACTAGTAACCTCTATAATTCCCACTTGAAGATAAAAATGAACAATGACCTGCAACATTAAACCCCAGGTAGGGGAAGGGGGGGGGGGGGAGAACTTGATTCTATATAAAATTGACAGGGGTGATGGTGTGAAATTTTGAAATCATCATCCCCTAAAAGGTACCAGAAGCCCACTTTGCAGGTGTGGCACACATTAATTTTTACCCAAGAGGTAGCATATTATTTTTACTAACTTGACCCATTGACTCCTGAGAATTTTTACGTTGTTGAGTGATTTTCTACATACAAATGAGCCAAAGGATTTTGTCACTCCATATTTGGGGTGACCGTCGAAAGTTCTGCTGTTCTAAAACACTGAAGGCTCGAGTTTACTAGAAACGTCATTCTGATATTAGAAGTGTTTTTGCGTTGTTGAGCTATAAGAATGGCTCAAATATGGTTTGTATGCGATATTTGGTAAATTACAGCCATTTTTCATCTTTAGTAGCTGCCTGATGAGCATCATTAAGTGTGAAGGCAGCTAAAAGAGTCCACTTTCTCAAAGAAGCAAGTAAGGTGATGTACTTCATTTGCGAATTTGGCTTGTTGCTCGTAGAACTGGAAAAATGGCCGCTCCAAAACGAAGTAGCCTTGGGACTCCATTACTTAAGGATTTTCTTGACCTACCGTGGCATATTTTGGAATTTGCGACCACTAAAGCACACAACAAGCGCGAAATTTTGGTGGTAGGTCGGAGTGGCTGTGGACTTAGTATAAATATGAAATATGTGGGGAGAAGAATGAATGCTGTCAAAAATTGTGGCTATTTCCCTGCATGCAGTGCGGTTGAGATGTTGAAAATCGAGGCAAGGTCAGTATGCACTAGAACGAGAGGCTGTAACTCAGTTTGGGCAACGAATAACTATAGGTAATCATACGGTTTCGAGTTCAATTTGGGATTAATTTGCACAAGTGAGTTTTTCAAAAAATTCAAAATTGCACGAGCCGCTTCGGCGAGTGCAATTTGAGCTTTTTGAAAAACTCACAAGTGCAAATTAATCCCAAATTGAACGAGAAAACCATAAGATTACTTATTAATATATAATTATACATGAAAAAATTTGCATCCATTTTTGTTTGGAAATTTTTTTTTTCTGCAAAAATTTTTTTTTGGAATTTTTTTTTTTCTTCTTTTTTTGGCAAAAGAAAAGAAAAAAATTTTTTTTTTCGATTTGTAATTTGCACTGGTGTTACACTTTTTGCACCGGTGTTACACTTGAACTGCACTGCTCTTAGCCAATCAAAATCGAGTAATTTTTTCATGTATATTATTAGAGCCAAAAAAGTCACTTCTAAGGTAGGACTAGGAATGAATTTTGCTGTGAATGTTGACATTTGGATTTGCAGCAATGATTTCAATAAAAAAAATTAAAAGCAAAAACATGATTTTTGTTGTTTTTCCATGACGTTTAAAACGGTCATTTTTGTTCTTGTTCAAATTCAAACGCTGATATTCTGCAAAAATGGCCGACTTTTTTGTGTTTATTGGGTATCTCAATTTGAGGGACTTTCTAGTCAAAAATTATGCTCACAAGTACTGCTAGTCAAGGCAATGTTTGCACGATTGAGAAAGTTGCAATCTTTTAAAGCAGTGGAGTCTTGTATTGGCGGTTTGGGCGGTTCAGGTGTCAATGGGTTAATACATACAATGTATACACCAAATTAAAGAAACGTTTTCGGGTGAAAAGCATAAACCATGAATGATGCAACCCAAAGGTTTACTGGGAAGTTTATTTTATTTTTGTCTGTGACAGAATGCACATTATATTAACACACGATGCATAACTCATGCTCTAAAATGTCTCAAACAAAGAAAACATCTTGATTATCAAGAAATGGAATATTACTAAGCTTGCCAATGCTGCCTACCCATAATCCCATTTGGTCTCATCGTTCATGGTTTATGCCTTTCATGGTCAACGTTTCTTCAATTAGGTGTACTCTAAAAGGTATCATTCTGAATAACTCTAACAATGGTCATTTTCTATTCAAACACCTTTAGTAGTACCAAACCACGAAATTTAACCTCTAAAACTGAAAAGGTACGGCAATCAATCACCCCATCACTTTTACATGGGATACCACCACCCAATCCCCCATCCCCCAGAATCCCCCCCCCCCAGAATACTACCTCCCCCCCCCAGAATAAAACACAGAAAAGTTAACTGCTGAACAATAATAATAATAATAATAATAATTTATTAATTTCTATTGCGCACATTCCATAATGGAATGTCTTAATTACAATGTCTATTACATGTAATAAAATATGGATGCTTGGATGCTATCATGTCTATAGGAATTGATTTAAAAAAAATAACTACCCTGGGATTATAATCACATATGTGCCTACATGTACAATACTAGATAATTTAATTGCTACAAACTGTATTTCACAACTAAATGATGACTAAAAAAGTGGCACATAGATCAAAACAAATACTGATGCTCAGATCGATAAACTAATAAAAGTAAATACATACTGTTGAATAATTTTAGCTGACTGTTGCTGTTGTTCAAGATACTTCCTGGACTGATATCCTCTCACATGTCTGCAACAGGATTAAACAATTTTAAAATTACTGCATTTCCTTGACATAAATATATCAAAAACAAAGAAGAGTGTAATGCATCCAGATATCCAAACATCGAGAAAGCAGGGTAGAAAAAACAAAAGGCACAGCCAAGTTTTTTTCTGATGGACTTTGATGAACACAGTCACTCTTTCGAGTGTGTGAATATAACTTCTCAAACTGTAAATAATTCTTAGAGAAAATTACGGAAGTTCACCAAACTCTATGGTAATAAGTATCAACTATCCAAACCTCCTTCACGACAGTGATTTCCTTTATTTTCCCACCATCAATTAATGTTTCGACATGCAATAAAAATCAACACTCATTTATGGCCTAACTTGGGCAGGGAATATACTGTCTGGCAAGGCTCGGATAGAATCCACCGACTGGATAAACCCACCAGATGAGGGGACTCGGCACATGGCACCATGCCGAAGGGGTGCCTCATGCCTGTACTGCAAGGTGGGCATCAACGCTGGGGTAATGTCCTGGGGCCAAGTTACATGTGACCCAGTCCAGCCCTGATGGGGCTTCAGCACAGGGCTGAAGGGGTGACGCAGGCAGCAATTCCCCGCCCTTAATTTATTGATAAGACTTAAGTTGGAGTTTTACATCAATCAAACTTAGCAAGTGACTAAGGTCTAGGTAACGGAGCAATAATTGTTACATAGGCAATGAATAAGTATGGGCTGGAGGGCAAGAGAGATCAATCTTGCTGTGGGGAAACTTGCAGTCTTCTGAGATGAGGGCAATTGAGAAAGGTCACATAATTTAACCTGTTTGATTGACTTGAGCCAAATAAGGAAGACAAGTGCCAAATAAGGAACAACATGTGAGATGAGGCCACAGAGGTGATTGTGGATTTGGATTTCATGTTGCTTTCGATCAACACTTTCCAACAAACTGGAAAGTAAATTTTACGGTGAAGACATCTCCAAATCCTTTTCATTCAGTGACTTCTTTCACTATTGTCCAAGAATTGATCACAATCTTTGTTGCAAATATGACGTCACGACACCACTTTCTAGAATTATCAAGGGCTTGACTTTTTAAACTGAGTAATGGCGGCCAAATTTTCAGCGGTTTTCGGCCAGTGATTTCTAGATTCAGTAATTAAGCTCATATTGTTCTTAAAATTATAGCGATTTATGTAATTATGAACTCATTGGATAAACTGATCAGAAGTAAAAAAAAGTTGAAAAGAAAGACGAAAATTTTCGTTGTAGTGCCACAGTTACTTTAAGTGTATTATTACTCATGCACAAAGTGCAATGAGTTAAAAAATGCCCTTCGTTTTTCTTGTTTTCTTTCTTTTATTATTGTTTTTTTTTTGGTGTCACGATTTTGCATGCAAATTTATGCACACATATTTTAAACTGTGCACTTCCGGTTCTAGCTTTGCCATTTACACTTCCTGTTTAGTGACTTGTGGTAAAACTTGTAAAACTTGTGGTAAAACAGCGTTATTGAAGTGTCACAACTGTGTCACTCAACTGTGACACAACAAGTGTCACTTGTAAAACTTGTAAAAATTGTGGTAAAACAGCGTTATTGAAGTGTCACAACAGCGTCTCCTACAACCCTACTTTAATACATATGTTCACGTTAGGTATATACAAGACTTAGAAGAATCACTGGCTTCATTGCAGTACAGCCTTCATTTACAAAACATTCAATAGTAAACAATGTGGTTTGCAGGAACGATGATTGAATGAAAAGAGTAAGTCTTCTCTATGTCGGACATTTTATCATGTTTAAAATATATATCATAAATCTTTCTTATGCATGCTCATGAGTATAGGCTGCTTGGAGCCTCTTGTTTTACGCTAAAATATCATTTAATTATTTTAAAATGTGAGTTTGAGAATGTTATTTTTTAATTCACAGAGCTGAGTAACTTTGAAAAGGTGCACCACCACAAGTATTATAAGAATTCCACCACCCTTCAACAGAATTTCCAGCCATTATAGACTGAGTTGCTAGAGAGCTGGTTCTTATGTGGAGGTTTCAATAACAGGATAGGAATAGTAATAGTAATAGTAGGAATTCCTCTACTGATCATTTTAAGATTTGTAAAACCTATTAGTTTCATATGTAGTTAACTAATCAATGTTAGTAGATTATTTAGTTAATTAATTAATTATTACAGTTTGTTAGTTTTTTCATTATGAAAACTACTGGGTGACTAGTAATTAATGTACTTCACCCTCGTTAAATAAAGTTACATTATTATTATTATTATTATTATTATTATTATTAGAATGAATGGATCATCAGTGGGGAAAAAACATGGCTGCTGTAGAGAGTTGGCCATAATCTGTGAATAGGTGACTACTTCCCCCTTATCTTATCCCAACAATTTCACTCTGCCCCCCCCCCCCCCACCCTTATGATGGAGTTGGATCTACCACTTGCCATGATGACATTACTTAACAGGTGTGTGGCTGTTTTATGCAATTACTCATTTTTTTAACCCTTTGATTTTCCACATCAATTTATCAAACAAAACAAGCATTTTGTATCACAAAATAGGTACCTTTGAATGGTCACTGCAGCTGCCTGTTCTTGGTTTGGCTCTAATGGTATTGGAGTGACTCTGGCAAACTCTGTATAAAGCTCAACATTCTTGTTTGGATCAGGTGTTTTGGGCTTTAGCGATGGATACATGTCCTTGCTAGATTTGACCTCATGCTGCACACCCCGAGATGAGACCACGCCCTTATCATGCAGGGCATGGGAGGATGTCCCGACAACCCCTTCACCCCAAGATGCAACAGCAATATTGGGAGTGCTTCGTGTTGCTGCAGGGCTGCTCTGATGTGTTGGGAGCTGGGCAGGTGTTGCTGAAAATATGAAGCATAAAAGTAATGTTATGTTAATTAACAACTAAATAACCACGCATGCAACTTGTTTCTTGAATAAAAACAGCTACTTTGTGGGGGTGGTACTCAGTGAAGTTATATACATGTATGGGGAAGCTCCACCCTGAGGTTCAAACCCCTTACTCTTTTACATGTAATTATTTTTATCCAACTGGTACACCTTTGATAATCCTGCATGCAGTGCAGTAATAGCCCAACTGTTCAAACTCAGGGGCGGATGCAGGGGGGTGGATTGGGTGACCAGCCACCCCCCTTTAGACCATCGGTTTTATCAGTTTTCTTTTTAATTGCAACATTAAAATAATTTCATAGACTTAGACATATACCTGTAGCCCCCCCCCCCCCCCCCCTCCCCCATAAAAAACCCTGGATCTGCCCCTGAAACTGTTTTGGTTTTAAGAACGGTACGCATAATGCATGGTTCAATCCCTACAGTTACAGGAAGGAAGTGTAAATGGCAAAGTTATGAACCGGAAGTGCACAATTTAAAATATGCATGCATAAATGTGCATGCAAAATCGTGACACAAAACATAAAAATAAGAAGAAAAACGGAGCCGAAACCTTAACTCATGCCGCTTTGCGCATGAGTAATAAATGTAAACAGAGTGTTTATATAAACAAGTGAAACGAAGACTACCAGGAATAAAATTTTTCCTGGTTTCTTAAATATTAATGTTTTTAAAATTATATTAATTTAAAAAAAAAAAACATTTCCTGTAACATAAAGTGCATGTTGACGCAAGAGGTCTGCATTACATCTGTAATCTCAGATGGACTCTGATATAAAACCCTAGCTATCAATAAACACGGCTTGCATTAATAATAGGGGCTTTTAGGCAAAGATCGAACTTTGACATTAAAAGGGAAACTGTAAATCCCTTTTACCTTCGCGCTCCTGTTCATCGGCTTTTATGTTTGTCGAGAATGCATTGACTGCTCTAAGAGTTAAAAAACAAAAAAAAGTAACAAAGTTAACGTAAAGTTACAATTGATATAAATTGCTCTCTTCCTCACTGTGCAAATTCTGAAACTAATGCACAGAGAATTAGCTTGCTATATGACACTGACAAAATAAACAAGCAAATTAAACACACTTTATAATTAACTCGATGTGTCATTGAGCACACAATCAAATATAAGCTTATACATGTGTAAGTAGTAAAACTGAATCAAACTTACATCGCTTTCTGTTCAACTCTCGATATTCTTCGTCTGTCTTTTCGATGGGAGACAATAGCACCCATTTTGAAGCACTGAAATCTTCGTGTTTTCTTGTCAAAGAAAAGATTAGTTTACAAACACGCTTTTGATGAAAGCATGTTCGAGTCATAAAATCAAGGACCTTCCTTCTGCATGCAATGCGAGTACCCGCTCTGTCGTTCACCGAAACAAATATGCATTGCTCATTTGAAAGCGAAGTGATATGAGCGTATGACGTTATTCAGTAACGCCTTGTCTAAATCAAAATCTTCTCAGCAATAGCAATGAATCTTCACGGAATTAGAAAGTCACGTTCTTTATAAAGGCGGATTACATATTTTCTCCGTCACCAGGCAACCCTTTGTTCTGAAGATCGTTCCGCATCATCAACTCCGCATCAATGAACAGGACTTGTATGATGTCACGACATCCGCTCAATTGGTAAACATTGAAAAAGTGGATTACAACTTACAAACATCATCATCAAAGTACTCAGTTTTGTAATATTGAATCCGCCAAGATTACGTGAATCGATACAGAAGAAGAACAGCAGTACTCGGTATTAAATGTAATTCCGAAACTGGCTCAAAGAGAGTAACTGTATTTGCAAAGACCACCGTAACGAGATAGAAGCACCGGATCCTGTAGTAAAGGATCTAATCAGCTATAAAATAATAAAACGATTTGATAAAAAAGCAAGGCTGATAAACGGTACGGAAACGACTATATTTGTAAAAAATCCAATATTTCGAAAAGCACAGCCTTTCTTCTTAAGACCCTGAAGAAGAAAGGCTGTGCTTTTCGAAATATTGGATTTTTTACAAATATAGTCGTTTCCGTACCGTTTATCAGCCTTGCTTTTTTATCAAAGAGAGTGTTTGTGCCAAAGTTATCACGTAACATAACAAAATTTAGCGGAATAAATCCAATTATTAGTGAATATAACTGGGAAATGATTTCACTGCAGTGGCGCAAACTCCATCGTATGGAGAAGGGGAAGGTGTGTGTGTGCGTGCGTGTGGGGGGGGGGGGGGGAGGGGAGGCGAGGGGAGGCGGTGTGAATAAGGCGGGGGCCCGGAGTAAAATCATAAAGACTGAAGGATAAGCGGGGATTTGGGCGGGGGGGGGGGGGGGGCGCTCGGGTGTGGAAGCTCGGTTTTCAAAGTGGACGAGAAACCCACTGTAAAGAAACTAACCAGTGATAAACGGGAACACTGTTCTCTTCCTCTGGAACACAATGGGCAGGGCAAAATCTTATCTGAATAGAGGTGAGCCAGAAAAACATAAAAAAATGCCCGATAAAGAAATTTTTATTTCAAACTCCTCTAGTCTTTTTATCATTGTTTTAAGAAATAAATACCTTTATGACAATATGAACAACTGATAAAAAGACTTGCATACAGTTGACGCGGTAGTGACAGTACATGAAACAATTACATGCAATATTATTTTAATATATGAAATAATTAAAGGGACTGTCCTGGCTTATATATCACGAGCTGTCGTGTTTTCATGACTATGGCCAGGAGATCCGGGGGGGGGGGGGTACTCAACAAAGTTTTGTACGGGGATGCTCCGCCCCGAGGCCCAAACCCTTACCCTTTCATATACCGTTTTTGACAGAAAAGGTACCCCTTTCATATACCTTTCATTGGAAATGGTACCCTTTACGTGCGTCTGTTTGATATATTTTGAAAGGCCCTTTATATAATACTTAAATGGCAGTTTTCCCTACCTTTTATATGCTTCAACGGCGTGTTTTCGCTACCCTTTCCTATTCTCCGTGAAATCCCTACCCTTTCATATACTTCAACTCGTAAAATCCCGACCCTTTCATATACCTCCAGCCTCAAAAAGGTACCCCCTTTCGGGCGGAGCATCCCCGTATAGCCCATTATAGGGAGTACTCCCCCCCCCCCTCCACCCCCGGGCAGGAGATAGCTTTAAGCTTGCTTCATTACCTTGAAATGGAAAGGAAAATATCGCCAAAGGAAATGAAGGCAAAGAAATATTAACAAAATAACTACTAAAAAAGTCAAGATGCCACAAATTGATGAACTGCAATCCATTTTCATGCATCTTTGTATTCCTGCACTTCATCTCCAAACTGCGGCTTTTGTTTTGGTCTATAGAATTTTTATATCAAATAAATAAGTTGTGTATTTAATGGTGGCATTTGGCGAACACTCTACAAACTGTATTGATGGCAGTTTGGGGGGTTGATTCCCGCCTCATCTTCTCACACGTGAAGCAACTGGAAAAGATTTATTGTGTTCAATATTGAACAATGCACTTACAGAGGCTTATTTTTTAAGTTTGTTTTCAATCTTTGAATTTCTTTAATAAATGCTTTCTGTATTACTAAAGTGTCCCCTAACCTGGCAATTTGCATGCTATTCGCTCAGATAGAAAGCGTAAAGCAAATATCAAACAAGTCAATACACACTGTATTTTTTTTAACAACAGATGCTCAGCAAGTAATTTTATTTCTGTTGATAACAAATAACATTTTTTTTTTTTTTGTTGCCTTCCGTTTTTTCTTCTTTCCCTGGTTGGGCTCGAGTTCAAAATAATTTATACTTTGATGAACCCTTCCCCAGAGTCAATTATGGAGACATGTAGTGTAGTTTGTAACTTTTGAGTCCGTGTACGAAATCCTATGGTGTGACCATTCAAATGAAACCTCTTCAGCAGTACTTTTGCATGGTACCATTTGTTCTAACTTTTGAGTCTGTGGACGAAATCCTATGGTGTGACCATTCAAATGAAACCTCTTCAGCAGTACTTTTGCATGGTACCATTTGTTCTAACTTTTGAGTCTGTGTACGAAATCCTATGGTGTGACCATTCAAATGAAACCTCTTCAGCAGTACTTTTGCATGGTACCATCTGTTCTAACTTTTGAGTCCGTGTACGAAATCCTATAGTGTGACCATTCAAATGAAACCTCTTCAGCAGTACTTTTGCATGGTACCATTTGTTTTTCAATATTTTACAAAACGAAATTTTGGATTTTTCTTCAATTTTGATGTTTGGCACTCTTGGGAGTTACAGAGTTAACATTTGAGGAAAGTCATAGGAAAATCCTTGCATACAAGTGTTATGTCACAAAGCATTCCATACAGTCTTTCATTGAACAAATTATGCCACTGAGATCCTCATTCTTTGGACAATCTTCGACTCCTCTCGTAACATTTCGTGGTCTTCGTAAGTGATCGGTAACTGTTCGTCGTTTCCACCCTACCTTTAACTGGTGCGTCACGAAATTAATAATTTGTCCGACTGCAGAAGAACTAATTAAGAATTGCAGCAGCTTATCTCTTCTTTCGCGTTAATGTTGTCGTAGCTTTGCGCTGCCCAGTAGGAAGTCTAATATTCTATCCATGATGAAGACTGTGGCAAAATCAGCCAAGAGTACTTGCATAAATATTTCGCGGAACTACAATGAGATGAGAGAAAGGAGAGTTAAGTTTGAAAAGTTTACCAATGTAGCTTCATGTATGTACTGAGATACCGTTAGACTGCAAAACAGTCGGTTTTTCTCTCTTAAGCCATGCGAGGTTCAAAGCAAGAGGTGCAAAGCGCCGAGACACGTGTGGAGAGACGCGAAGCCCGATCCGCGCGCGAGCCTCACGCGCCAGCAGGGTGCGTGAGGCGAGGAAAAAACCGACCGTATTTTTAGCGTCTCTCCCCAGTCTCACTCTACGTTTCCACACTCGCTCCAGATCTTTTCAGTCGCGCACTTTTTTCGGAGGACTCGCGCAAAAATACGGACTGTTTTGCAGTCTAAGATACCTTACAGGATCAAAATTAACATACAGTTAACCCTTTCACCCCCATTTTCAGTATTTATGGAGACACAGTGTAGTTCTAACTTTTGAGTCTGTCAACAAAATCCTATGGCGTGACCATTCAAATGAAACCTCTTTGGCAGTACTTTTGCATGGACAAGTGAAATTCGGCCGGAATCAGCCAATAATTGATGTCTGTCGTAGAGAGCATTTTTAAAATTATATGCATAGTGTTTACCTTAGGAGGGAACGTGACGATCTCAAACTGTTGATTGATTTCAGGAACAGAGCCTGTGATCATACAAACAATAAATCCACCAGAGGCCAACAAGCTGTACAGCAGCGCCTTGTTCTCCACGAGGCTCTCCATAAACGGGTGACCCTGTGATACACAAACGAAATAAAAAGTCGGAATAAAAAGGGTTACCCTGTGGTACAAAACAAAATAAAAAGTCGGTATAAAAACGGATGACCCTAGGGTGCAAAATCAAAATCCTGACCGACTTCGAAAATATTGAGGTAAGAATATCAGTGAGGCTAGTACGTATTTTTTTTAACACAGATTGCAATTAGCCGATGGAGTCTTTTCCTGTAGTTCGACAGGGATACTGTGTTATAATTTAATTCCGGTAATTTGAAATGTCCTCCCCCCTTAACATTTTCTACTGTATCGTAGGAATGCTAAATTGTGATTGCACTTTTGCTTAATGGTTTTTCCCGCGCTTGTCACTGTTTGCACATTTTCTTTGGCACCAGATGCCTGTTTTACCGCGCTTGGCACCGTATTCATGTTTTCCCGCGCTTTTTCAGTTTCTTGGCACTGGTTGCCTGTTTTACCGCGCTTGGCACCGTATGCATGTTTTCCGCGCTTTTTCAGTTCCTTGGCACTGGTTGCCTGTTTTTCCCGCGCTTGACGCTACCGGGTTGCACGCTTTCCTTGGCACCGCTTGCATGTTTTCCGGGTGTTTCTTGGTGTTGCGGAAGCCATTGTTGGTTAGCTTTTGTGTTGTGGTGTGGGTATTGTTCAGTGTCTTTTGAATATTTTGTTTTACGTCATTTGGTGATCACACCATCCGCAACACCAAGAAACTACCTGTTTTCCCGCGCTTGGTACCAGTTGCACGTTTCCTCGCGCGTGGCACTGGTTGGATGCTTTTGATTTTGTTTTTATTAGATTTGCACGTTCCTTGCGTCGTTTATTCTGATTGGCCAGATGTGGTTTGAAAACAGTCATTGCGCCGGTTCAACAATAGTAGAACGCTTCCTAATCTCGTGGAGGCAGGCTTTTTTGAAATTTTTTCGGTCAACGCCAATTTAGCCGCCCCGCACATTTTCAGGGGCACCTCTCGGTTTTAAACTGGTACCCACTCCAGGCCTCGCTTGCGTTCTCGTACTCAGACTCCCCCCGGCATAGAACGCACTCTTCTAATCTGTGATAACTACCCGTTTTAACCCTACTCTAAATCACGGCAGTTACTGAATAAACGTTTAAACAGACAGTACCTTGTAGTTGATAGCGAAGGTTGCAAGCTGCATAGCGATAGACACAATGTAAACAGTACTATTCACAATAGTGGGATGAAACTTAGCTTCCAAGTCTACATGTTGAGATTCCCTGCAATACAAACACGAAAAATAACTAAAAGAACACAAATTGTTCGTCCTAAGAAATTCCATTAATAAATTTATCTTTCTTAACCCTTTACGTCCCAAAAGTGCCAGCGGAAAACCAAAATTCAAGAAAAATCACACATTTCATTTCGTAAAATATTGTAAAACACTGAAATGCCATCATGCAAACGTAATGCCGAAGGGTTTCATTTGAATGGTCACACCATAGAATTTCGTCCACAGACTTTTAAAGCTAAAACAACATTACATGTCTCCATAATTGACTCTGGGAGTGAAAGCAGTGTGGGAAATTATTCTTCCAAATTCCCTCTCCACGATTCTGGTTACTGTTAACAGAGTTTTTACTTACATGCCAGGGGTGAGTCGCTTTGCTTGTTGCACCATGTACACAAGAGCCCAGAAATGAACAGCAAACTGACATAGTACTGTTACGATCGTGTATATGTTAAATATGTTTGGTAATGGACGGTGCTTGGAGAGAATCGAAAGAGGCTGAAAGTGAAACAAAAAACAGACAACAGACGTTGAGTTTGTTAACGCACCTTGCAAACAACCACCTGACCAATTGTCTGCCGGATTTCGTTGCACTTATAGTTTAGTTAAACTACTGTTAAACTTCCCGTAAGCGACCACCCAAAATACCAAGACAAGGTGGTCGCTTACGGAGAGGTCAGACAAGAGGGGGTCTTAACTTTTTGAGTCATATGAACCTGTCTCTGAATCACATGAACCTGTCTCTGAATCATATGAACCTGTCTCTGAATCATATGAACCTGTCTCTGAATCATATGAACCTGTCTCTGAATCACATGAACCTGTCTCTGAATCACATGAACCTGTCTCTGAATCATATGAACCTGTCTCTGAATCATATGAACCTGTCTCTGAATCATATGAACCCAGTCTCTGAATCATATGAACCTGTCTCTGAATCATATGAACCTGTCTTTGCTGAATCATATGAACCTGTCTCTGAATCATATGAACCTGTCTCTGAATCATATGTACGAAGCACCTGTCAGCACAAAATATTGTACATTATATTGAAGTTTTGATGCAAAGGACAAAATTTTCGTTTTATTGGACTTGTACTCTGACACATGATTCAATTTGCGCCTGCAGCGACATCGAAATATGTGTGAGTGGTCGCTTACCAAAGGCGAAAACAATAGAAAAATTCAAATCACCAGCGTTGAAAGTGGTCGCGGTCCCTTACGAGAGGTGGTTGCTTACAAGAGGTTTATACTGTAGGGATTTGACTGGAAGAAATTTGGTATTTTGGAAAAGTGGTCACTTAGGAGAGGTGTTCGCACATGGAGGGTTCAACTGTATACCTGTTCCAGAAGTTTAGTTACTTGGTGGAGAAAGGAAAGAAAAGCGCCACTCCTGACTATCAGTACGAATGGAACGACCAAATAGTCTACTAGCTAATCTTCAGGTTTCAAACGATTTATATAGAGACAATTCTCACTGAAAGAAAAAATCAACAGAACGCACAAGTTAGCTACTATAAATATTGGTGATCGCTATCTTACCTTAGATCGTGATATGAACAAAAAGCAGCCGGCCAAAAGAATTCCTTGTAGTGTTGCTTGTCTGCAAGAGAAGTACACAAGAGGTCACAAGAAATGAGGTGGATTTTTTAAACACACTTCGACAGTAAGGGTGCATTGCTTTGGGAATGTTCCTGAATTGGAATACTTGGTATAGACGTTAATCGTGTTTTGTTGAAAGTCATTTCTTTTCGGAGGGAATGAACAACAACTTGACCTTCCCGGTAACACCAAGCAGATCAGTAAAAAAAAATGGAAGTGTCTTTTCAAGTTATCAATTAAAAAATGACGAATGCAACGTCAGGCATCAGGCGACGGAGTGGAATGAACGGCAAACGAACGCGCAAGTCCGCGAACCTTTTGCTTTACATTACCGGTATAACGTCTATCGAGCCCCCCTCCTTTTAAAAGTCCACGTTTTGGAACTCGCACAGAAACGGGTAAATTTATTCCGAACTTTAAGAAAACATGTAACATCAAACACCTGTTGATGAAAGGAAATTTTCACCTAGTTATGGAGATAACAAAAAGGAGAACTTATCCTATATTGCAACTCACCCGTCACTAAACTTGATCCCATCTAAGTAGAGTACGCTTTGACTGTAGGCGAGCACTAGAGCGTTTAACGCAAGAATCTTGAACATCTGCAGAGTGGTGACCAAAGTACAGCGACCCTGCTTTATGATGTGGCAAACTGAAAGCATACAGAATCACAATCACAACACATTACCACAAGCGATTTAGAAAACAGAATTGATTCACTTACTCACTGACTGTCTGCTGAGTGAGAAGCGAAACGGGCGTGTGCGAGTGTGAAATCGGAGTTTCTACGCGTCATTTCTCTATCGTGAGCAACAAAACTATTTTTAACCAATTCAACAAAACGATGTGCAAATAAAGAGTCTTCAAAGGGCTTATATTTTGTTTGTTCCCTTAAGGGACTTTTGGAGAAGAAAGATTGACAGTATTTCAACGGGCAACACCGCTGCGCTTCCTATTATTACTCATGCGCGTAGCGGCATGAGTTATAAAATGCCCTCCGTTTTTCTTTTTTGTGTCACGATTTTGCATGCAAATTTATTCACGCATATTTTAAATTGTGCATTTCCGGTTCACAGCTTTACACTTCCTGTTTGGTGACTTCCGGCTACTCTCACTTCCGGCAAAACATCGTTACTGAAGTGTCACGACAGCGTCTCTTACAACCCTACTCGCATTAGTAATGTTCACGTCAGGTATATATTAGTTTCACAAGAATGACTGGCTTCATTGTGGTACAGCCTTATAAAACATTCAACAGTAACGTGGTTTGCAGTACAATGACTGAATGAAAGGAGTAATTCTTCTTTTTGTCGGACGTCTTCTTATCTTGTTTAAATTATTAAAATATAAATTGCTTCTTTTCTTATGGTACATTGAAATATAAGACAAATGCTTGATACGCATGCGCATGACAAACATTTTCCGTCATTTGGTCTTATTGGTGTATAAGTCAGTCCTGTATTTCTCCCATCGAGGTAAACGTTGCTTTTATACACAGCATACAACTTGAGGCCCAATTTGTCGCGATTCTGAAAAAACTAAGAGCTATTTTTAATCAGAGTTCTTCCGAGGCAAAAATGCCAAACATCGATCTCTCGCACTGATAAGCACATTGTCAATTTATTCCCTTTTTTACTGCCGATTCTTTACAATGTCTGGATCGGAGCAGTCCTCGCTGCCTGTGGTGAGTAATTTCAAGACTTTTTTCAAGAAAGAACAATAGAAACATACGGCAAAACAGCGTCGTACTTCAGCCCATCAGATTTAATTAAAACTTGGACTTCGGGACTGGACTTCCGTGGATTATGGACTGTGGAATGCGTGTGTCGATTTTTACTGACTTTATTGCTTTTTGTGGTTACTAGGTTACTAGTAACCACTATGTTGTCACCTGTGTAAGTAAGTCCGACCTTTCGAAGCGCGAAGTTGTGCGAGTTCACCCGATTGCTGTACGATGAGACAGTTCTGATAGCTTCGGATTAGACGACTCGATTGTCAACACAGACCCCAACACAGTTCTGTTTGCACGTGCCCGCTTTGGATCCGTGGGAAAGGTAAACGGAGCTTTCTCGTTCTTTTTACTGCTTTACCAAGCACAGCTTTCACCAAATGTGACCAAGCATTGTTTTCAAAGATTATTTTAGGTGTTTTCGTGGTTTGGAAAAAGGTTTTAGTGAAAAATCGAGCTCTGAATCGAAGTGTTTGTTTGAAGACCATGAGCTATCCGAACTCATGATTCAAACGCCGCCAGCATTTCATTCTGTACCTTTGACCATTCAGAACTGTTTTTTTTAATTAGCGAAAGCATTACGCGAATCATTTTTCCGGATAAGATTGGCATTCCATTACACAGAAAAAGTCGGAAATTTTAGAAAGCATAATAAAAATAGGTTGCTGAATTGAATTATTTTGTGATGTTTATTATATTTTCGCAGACGCTAGTCGGTTCCGCGCAGTAATTAGGACACAATAAATCGCCAAGACTTCCAGAAGCAGAAAATCACTGAATTCTGAAAGGTGTTTGACTCTTTTAATCAAAGGAAAGACATTTTCATTCAAGGAAATATGAGTTTCATTCAAAAGTTTCGACCTTTTATAGAAAATATATTTTTTTTATTCAGTGGTCATATAAAAACTGCTTGCTATCAAATTACATTTCACATAAAAATTTGCATAAAGCAAAATTGTGTATTTGGGACACTTTGAACACTTTGAACACTTTGAAGAAACTGTGAAGCCTGGCAAAAACTTATTGTAGATGGCAAAATCAAAGCATTTTTAAAGAACCAGCTTTAAGTTATGGAAACATTTCGGCATTTCGATTTGGTCTTAAATCACTGAGAGATTTTAGTGAATGCGTCACGCAACGTTTATTTACAAAATGTTTGACCAATTCATAGCAATTCTCACCAAAGATTTGAAAACTTTAAAAAAAATCCCGGGTCTCCTGAATGTGATTTCCTGTTTATTTAGGGCCTACAAAAAGCGAATGGCAATCCGGGCAGGAGGGGGCATCTGGGTTAAAAGGGTTGGTCGGCCTGGCCGGGAAATACGGGCAGGGGAGGGGTAAAAAAATATTTCATCCGTCAGGGGGGGGGGGGGGATTTTTTCTGGAATAACCCATTTTACACCGGTTTCATGCGATTTGATAACACAGGAAAACTAAGTCTTTATATTGATTATCAATTTTCTTTTTACAGCATGTCCTCGACTGCCTATTTTTTCAAGTATTCTTTTCAAATGTAACAGAAATAATTCACGACTTGGAAAGTAATAGACGAGTGTGGATTTGATCGGGATCAATAAATTAAATATTAAAAGCGAGCACAAAAAAATTGGTAACTTCAATCAACGCGTCTTAGAGTCTCATGCGCATGAGTATAGGCTAAGTATAGCCTCTTGTTTTTACTTGCTTTGAGAACCGATAAGCAACAGATGACGGGGCTTGACTCGCGTCTGCTCTCACAACCGTTACTTGGTAGAGCAGTAGATCGACGGAAGATCTAATCCAGAGGTCGTGGGTTTGAATCCCACCGAGGTCAAAGATTTTTTTCTTTCCCTCGTGTCGTCCCTCATTTCCTTACTAGGGCTAACGCCCAGTACAGGGAAATTTATGGGTTGACCTTAGCACTATATTTTACACACAGAGTTAATTCTCTGATTCCTTGTTTCCGTCACTCGGTCACATTCGTTGCTGGTGACAGTCCACAGACTCAAAAGTTAGAACAACCTCTTTGTAGCACAATAAACAGTACCACAGGAAAGTACTGCTCAAGAGCTTTTAATTGAATGGTCACACTTTAGGATTTCATCCACATACTCAAAAGTTATACGGCATAATAAACAGTACCACAGGAAAGTACTGCTCAAGAGCTTTCAATTGAATGGTCACACTTTAGGATTTCATCTACAGACTCAAAAGGTAGAACCTCTTTGTAGCATTGAAACAAGATGAAGCACCAGGGAAAAAGTACTGCTGAACAGTTTTCATTTTAGGATTTTATCCACAGACTCAAAAGTTAGATGACCTTTGTAGCATGGAAACAGTACCGAGGGAAAACATACTGCTCAATAGCTTTTTCATTTGAATGGTAACATCCTGCATCCACAGACATAAGCTTAGACGCTGGGAAAGAGATAAAGATGTCGATCCTTTGTCACGAAAGAAAAGAACAACAGGCTAACATTTTTTTATTTCCGTGTTAACATACCGGCCATGACTGAGGACAGTTTGGAGGTGAAAGGTGAAGCGATTGACGCATCTCCCAACCGAACGACTTGAGGTTGATCCATCTCATCCATTTGCTTCAACATCTCCTGGATTTTTTTCTACAAATAAAAAGTCACACAGTGCGTTCAGTATCATACTTGTTGTATAATTACATTCTTGTTCTGAGACAAGAAAAAACAATGACTGTGCTTTCCACGGATACTAATCGCGTTCGAAGAACGCAATCCTAATTTCGTGTTGGTATCCCTGTGCCTTGCATGCAGAAAAATTTGAGATTTTTTGGTGTCCGAACTGCCGTTTGGCCGCCCCTATTGATTTTTTCAGGGGCCCATTTCCACCGGAAATTCCTTCGAACGCGTTCCTATAATGTCTGATTACTGCTAGTAGAGCAGTTTTCATTTGAGTGTCGTAAAACCAAAACCAAAGTAATTACTCTGGCCAATCACAGCAGTCGTAAACAATCCAATGAACCAATCAGAGCTCGAAGCAATTACATGTCGGCGGCGCCAAGCGCGGGAAAACGCGTGCGAGCAAGTCACGATTGGTTTTGGTTTTACTTCTGATTGGTTGAGAAAGTGGCGCGAGATTTTTTAGCCAATCATAAAGCGTAGCAATCCAAAACCAAAGCAATTGTGTAATTACTTTCGACACTCAATTGAAAACTGCTCTATATACTTGAACAAACTATAAGAATTCAACAAGATAATCTCAAATCAAAATTGTACATTAAACACTATAGTCATAGCCCGAGCAGATGGCAATACCTGTATTTCCATGGCATAATTCCATTTCTCCATTTCCAAAAGTAAAACAAAAGCTACTTAGTATGTGAAATGATGGTTGTTAGCTACATATTTTTATTAACGACAGCGCTTACAAAATAGATATCGTTCCAACCTGTTGTTCATGTTTTAAGGAGGAGGCAGTGTCCTCCCCCCGGGCCACAGCGCGCATCTTAGCTGCTCGTGAAGCTCCTTTTGCAGGTGCAGGGGGGATGTGTCCTCTGGATACTATCTTTATAGAATCATTCTTCTTGTCGTCTGTCTGCTGTTGAAGGAAAAAAGTTAAATAACCGGCGTCAACTGCTTGTTGTGTCATTAACACAAAGGTAAAAGAGAAAACATTCAAACAAAAAAGGTTTCACTTTTAGAAATGATTTTTAAATGGAAAGTGAAAACGTGCTTGACTTGTACTTGAGAGAAGCGAAGTAACAAGAAAACTAAGGAGAGAACATCGCTTCTCGACAGAAGAGAGGTTTCACCCTTTTCCGCCAAAGTTTTGTTTCCAGAGAAAACAATCGGGTGTAGGGACATATGGAATTGGCAACTTAACGACAGGCTCCCTGATCACAAGTCAAGACATGCTATATACCACTTGAAAGCTTATAAAAAAAACTGAACCACATACTGACAACATGTAACCCATAATATTTATTTACATCTGCACGCCAACGCATAAAAACAAGATGGCAGATTGAAGAACAATACAGCTGAAATATGTCTTCTTGATTGCAGGGTCATATAAACAATATGCGCCCATCTAGGGGAGGGTAAAACTGTGTGTCAGCTGAAGTTAATGGGGTTTAATGCGACCCCATTGGGCGGGAAAAGGTTAACCCTTTCACTCCCAGAGTCAATTATGGAGACATGTAGTGTAGCTGTAACTTTTGAGTCCGTTGACGAAATCCTATGGTGTGACCATTCAAATTAAACCTCCTCGGCAGTACTTTTGCATGGTACCATTTGTTCCAACTTTTGAGTCTGTTGATGAAATCCTATGGTGTGACCATTCAAATGAAACCTCTTCAGCAGTACTTTTGCATGGTACCATTTGTTCTAACTTTTGAGTCTGTTGATGAAATCCTATGGTGTAACCATTCAAATGAAACCTCTTTGGCAGTACCTTTGCATGGTACCATTTGTTTTTTAATATTTTTGAAAATGAAATTTGGGATTTTTCTTGAATTTTCGTATTTGGCACTCCTGGGAGTTAAAGAGTTAATCTGTAGCATTCACTTACAGATCTGTTTTTGCTGGCGATCCTCCGCAAGCACAGATCTGTAATAAATCCGCTACAGACACTGATCTGTGTTATCTGCCATGATTGGATTGCTTGGCGTAGCATAATTATCAAAATCTGTGCTGTCCAGTGGATAACAGTGACCATGTTTGGACTGTTTTGATTAAAATTTGGTTTTATAAACTTAGTTTATAAGGTAAATTGGCCACCGTAAAAGGATTTAAAAAGCTGACGTTTCGAGCGCCAGCCCTTCGTCAAAGCGAATCCATGGAAGAGAAGAAGAAGAATTCATGGAAGAGACTCGCCAACAAAAGACGTGAGTGACTTTGCCCGTTAAACGTGGTCGGAATAAGTTGTAAGTTTGTCTTACCGATGTAGTAGGTTTTTCGTCTTTGGATTTCAAGGCGCTTTTCTTGCTGCTTTCAGGTAATTTTTCTGGAGCGCCGGCAAGCAAGGCCACACCTGGTGACACGAAAAAAAAAAACAGTCAGTATAATTAACTTATTATGTGATTAAACAGGTACACAACCGAAAAACGCTCGAGTGCTGTAAACTTAAAAAGGGGAAGCATCACAGGAATTTGTTGTCATTTTAGAAACCAAAAAATCTTTTTATATCAACAGAAACCGAAAAATAATGGTCCAGTGGTGTGTTAAATTATCACAGAATGAATCAAAAATGTCCATGAGTGTCTCTCATGGTTCGTACAACTTCAGACAAATAAAATTCAAGGGCTTTTCAAGGACTTTTCAAGGACAAAAAGTAGTTTTCAAGGACTACGTTTTATTTACGAAATCGAAACTCTTTGTCCCCTGGTGCATGAAATTGAGGCAAAGATTACAATTTTGCCTCATGTATTATGTCGTATTATGTCGACATTTTCGCTAGTTATTTTCGGATTTTAAAAGTCCCTGGTGGTCACATTTTTCGTAGCAAAATCATTTAATTTATCAGAAAAGTGATAGGGCGTACACAAAGTCCAAAATTTCAAGGACTTTTCAAGACCTAATAAAGAAATCAAGTACTTTTCAAGGACCTTAACCAAATTCAAGGACTTTCAAGACGACTGCTAAAATTCAAGACCTTCTCAAGATTGTACGAACCATGGTCTCTAGTCAGAGAGGGACTGGGTCTGAATTAATTGAAACTTGAAAAAAGTTAGCCTATTTTTTACAAGTTCCCACATTTTCCTATCCAAAATGGGTTAGAACAGATCATGATTTGTTCCTCTTTCAAGAGGATTGGCTAATTTCGTTCTCTTGCTGTTTTAGTGTCGTTTTGTAAATAAGTAAAGATATTGTAGCATGGTTTTGCCGAAAAAGGTCAAAATCCCCATGATAATGACACTTCAATGCAAGCATAAATGAAGTCTTACCACAGTGCGCATGCTTGAGCGCTCCTACGTCATTGGTCCCGTCACCGCACATTAACGTGACAAAACCTTTGCTCTTTAGTTTGGTTATCACTAGTTCCTGTAAAAAGAAAGAGAAAGGGCGTCTTAATGAACACCACTGTATAACTATCAGGAATGGATTACTATACTTTTCTAAACCAATCAGAAGTAAGACCAAAAGAATGCGTGACTTACTCGCATGCTTTAAACCGATTACATGTGTTTGCTTCGAGTTTGGACTGCTGGCAGTCCCTCTGTGGATAGTCGGGCAGACGAGAATCACGCGGGCATCACGCGAGCATCACGCGGGCGATCGGAAGTTATGAAACTTGAGAAGTGTCTTTGTTCAATGTTTTTATTATCGTTAATCGGCCTTGACCGTGCACAACATAATAGATGTTGAACTTTTGTTCGAGTAACTGACCAATAGAAATGGTGCTATTAAGTTATTCAGTCATAGCGTTTGATCAAAAAACAAAAGATGTGCACGGTCACGGTCGGTTCAACATAAATTGTAGTTCTTTGTTATCGCCATTGAAGTCTGCAAGGTTTCATAACCATTCCCTCGATTAACAACGCATAAAGGAAGTCTAAACGGTTAACTTGTTTTCAAGCAGGGTTTATCCGATAGGCCATAATTGTTAAAACTCAAACTCCATCTAATCCGGACCTGAGATAAACACAATACATGCAGACATCAGTGTGTACCATAATTCTGGAGTAACATTCAGAGTTCTCTGTTTGAAGTTAAATGCACAGCATTACATATGTACCCAATGGCCCTTATCGTAGATGAGTACGCCACGCCAACATATCAGCGGTTTCTCGCTTTCTTGACCCTATAGTCTCGTTTTGATGTTTACGCTCATCGTCGTCAGAGGTTCTCGTAAATATCAAAACGAGGCTATAGGGTCAAGAAAGCGAGAAACCGCTGATATGTTGGCGTGGCGTGCTCAACTACGATAAGGGCCATTGCTGATTTACCTTTTGTTTAGGAGCCACCCGTGCGAAAACCTGGACGTTTTGAATGATTGAGTGAAAAAACTTGGATAATTTCTCAGTCGACTGTAGGTAGGAAAATGCCTGCAATTGAAGAAACAAAAGTTGCCTTAAAGAAATATACTTCAAAAAAAAATAATAATAATAATAACCGATAAAATCAAATTAAGATGTATCGTCAAGGAAGGGGAGGTAGGCCTGAATTTGAATCTCCATTATATTGTAAAGGGCAGGTAAAATAATCTGTATACTAGAAATACGTGTCTCGCAGAACCTCGCGAAGCTCGGGGGAGGGTGCCCTGCAAAACTTTAGCGACGGGGAAGGGAGAGATGGAATTTCTGGTTTAACTGGAGAGGTGGGTTGCATGGCCACAATGGGCCAGACGAAATTTAAAGTTGAGCTTTGTCGCGGGTTTGTTGCAAGGCAACTGCAGGACACCAACCCGAAAAGATTCCGCCGCCCTAAAGCGATCCACGCGCGAAAAATTTATAATCCTCGCTACGCTCGGGCCTTGAAAAAATGACGTTGAGTTACCTCTCCGGTGACACACAAGTCAAATTTAGAAGTCAGCTCCTTGATACCACCAGAGGGAATGATGGGAAGACTGAATGAACGGTCCACTGGCTGCCAGTGCCACTCGCTTTCTACCGCAGAGAGAAGATTTGGCAATAAAACATTACAAACAAAACGACTTTTTGTTCTAGGATAGTTTCTATGATTTCTTTTAAACGCCCATTTCCGAGTTGCTGTTACCCTCCTTTTCAAACCGAGGCCAAGTGCAAAACCATTCATATGAAAATGATTTTTTCTTTCACATGCAATAGTCATTTGCATGATGACATCATATGACTACAACTACCAGAATCCTTCAGTTTTTTGTTTTGTAGTGCAAATTAGGGCTTTTGTTATTTAAACCGCACTGGGATTACAAAATTTAAATAAGAAAGGAAAAACGAAATGAATTCTGGTAGTTGTAGTCAAATGACGCCATCGTGCAAATGGCCTATTAAAACTTGTATCCATATGAATGGTTTTGCACTTGGCCTCGGTTTGCTTGCAGATTGCTTGGCTCACGTGACTTTTCCCGCGCTTATAGTCAGTAACACGGGGACAGTTGTGGAAATTTTCACTCGATTAATCACTGGGATGTAAACTTTTTTCATTCCCTTGTGTATTACGTCATTCAGTTGTCCAGACAGTCTCGTTTCACACAATGCATATTTTTATTAAATCTGTTTTACTCTTCAATTCTTTGACTTCAAATTAAACCGATCTGTGGACTTAACCTACGCTTTTTCTTATTCACGAGATGGTTCTTAGAGCCCTTTGATCTAATTTAACCTTAAGTGTAAATTCCATGTCTTTGTTTAATCCATTTGAGAGCAAAGGATCGTATTTGTGTTCTTTACTATGTTTAACCCCTTAAACCCCAACATCAAAGTTCAAATTCTCCTTTGATGTCCCAAAACATTTCTGAAAGAAGTAGTGGGGAGAGGTTGTTGAATATCTTGAGAATTCATCTTGGGTGATCATATCCTCAATTCTCCTGACCTCTGTGAGTGACTAAGCATTAATATTACAAGGAGAAATTTGATGCTGATCACAATTGGGACTAGTAAGTTCAATGACAGTACCGTGATTATTAGTGCTTTCTGGAGGTGACAGGACTACAATTTCACGCCTGGTGAGGCGAAGCTCGCGAGCCACGTGACATGCAGTCAGTGGGTTATCCCCAGTGATCATGGTCAGCTGTATGAAAAGAAAAACAAAAGAAGAAATATTAAAATCACTCTTCAAAAAGGTCTGTTCACGTCAGGACCCTTCCCCTGGATCCACCAGTGGATATTAAGGGCGACAAACGATTCCCTATGCTGGCGTCTTTCTCTATTACAAAAAGATGGTCCAGGAGGTATCTGCTATTTCTGGAGTTGTCTATACAAGGCTTATAAAGAGATGATTCTGTGTATATTGCCATGGGCCTTAATTTTTTTATAAAAACAAAAGATTTACCCCAAAGCCTCACAGTGAAAAAGTTAAAAACAAAGTAAAGCGGTGGAAAACAAAGCATTTTATTTTCCGGGGAGTTAACATGGCCGCCGCGTGATTAAGGCCCATTCCGCAATATTGCCAAACTGAAATGGTCAGCACACTGTCTGACTAGCGATCCTTACGTGATGTGATGATTCCTGGATCTGTTTGATAGCTGCCTTTGAGTCGTTCTTCAGTGGACACGCGATCACAACAAATCCCGCAAACTGCAGATCACACTCGCACTCTTCACGCTTCATATCACGGATCTGTCACGGAAAAAAGAATAAGTACTTGTTACCCTTTTCACTCCAATGAGTCGTGTAGTTCCTGTGACAGCAAGTAGACTGCTAGCTGTTCCTTTTCAGTCAGTCGAGCGGGCGAGCTAATCACGAAAATAAGATCGTATTACTTTCGCTCGCTTGGTGGATCGCTGAGCGGGCGAGCTAATCACGAAAACAAGCTCGTATTACTTTCGCTCGCTCGGTGGATCGCCGAGCGGTCGAGCTTATCACGAAAACAAGCTCGTATTACTTTCGCTCGCTCGGTGGATCGCCGAGCGGGCGGGCTAATCACGAAAACAAGCTCGTATTACTTTCGCTCGCTTGGTGGATCGCTGAGCGGTCGAGCTTATCACGAAAACAAGTTCGTAGTACTTTCACTTGCTCGGTGGATCGCCGAGCGCTGGTGCAATGCTCGCCCGCTCGAGTATCCAGAGAGGGATTGCTGGCAGTCTGAGTAACAAGTGCCCTTGGACACGAAACTTTGCCCAAAGCCTCCCCACCCAGGTGATGAAGAAGGTACATCCAAACTGTTACAGAAACTTAATAAAATGTTGGGGGTCAAACCTGTGATGCAGAAGCTTCCAACCAGGGGTGAGTGGAATAGTTATACTCCTGGTTGCTTCTCACTTGAGAAACTCCAGTTAAGCACCAGCCGAAACAAGGCCGAATTTCACAAATACTCTACGAAACACAAAATCAAACGCAACTTGTCTCGCAACGAAGAATTTTGTTGCGAGTTGTAGAAAGAGTTGAACAGTTATCTATTTTCCGCAGCGTTGCGGTATAAGTTGCGCGCGTGCAACATGTAATCTGGAACTTGTTTTGTAATGCTCTCGTCAGCGTTGCGATGCAAGTCGATAGAAAAAATTGCTTCGTGTAACAGCACGGCTTTAGTTAGAGGGTTACAACGCGGCATTTCATTGTGTTTATTCGGAAACAATCACAATTACAATTACAATGACAATTTCTATAGCGCCAAAATCCAAAAGTTCTAAGGCACTTTAGAAAAGTGAGAAAAACTCAACAAAAACGAGGGTGTTAAAAATATGTACAAAAATTGTCTAAATATGTGAAAATTAACTAGATATTAACTAAATGTTCGTTAAAAAAACGTTTTGAACTTAACTGAAGTAAAGTTCCTTATTTCAGTGGGTAAAGAGTTCCATAATTTAGGAGCACAGACAGAGAACGCTCTGTCTCCATAAGTTTTCAAATAATTATATTAGAGAAAGAAGTAACTAATATAATAAAAAATACAATAAAAAAAACTAGTAAAAAAACCTAATAGTTTTGAAGATCTAAGGTTGCGTGCTGGGGGTGTAAATTGAGTGTAGGTCTTGTGTATAAACAGGTGCTAAGTCATGAAGAGCTTTATAAGCAAACGGCAAAATTTTAAAAACAATACGTTGATTAACTGAGAGCCAATGAAGATCTCTTAATATTGGGGTGATGTGGTCGTATTTGTCATATTTGTAGCGTGCGAATAATCACGAGCTGGCACAATTGCCTCCGCACAATCAAAACATATCGAGAGAGTTCCATCGGAGAAATTCCCTCTTCTATGTAAAGGAAACTTGAGCATGCGGAACACACGAAACATGTTGAACTCCCCGATCTGCGTATCGAGATTTCGCATGGTAGCTAACTTTCGCGCGTGCTCACATGTTTTGCTGGCTTCTCCGTCGACTACCTTTAAGGTAAATAAGGGAGTGTGTGAACTCAGTAGAGCAGTACATGAGCATTAACCTTTTAAGAGTGCAAAAAATCAAAATTCAAGAAAAATCCCAAATTTCATTTTGTAAAATATTGAAAAACAAATGGTATCATGCAAAAGTACTGCCAAAGAGGTTTCATTTGAATGGTCACACCATAGGATTTCGTCAACAGACTCAAAAGTTAGAACAAATGGCACCATGCAAAAGTACTGCCAAAGAGGTTTCATTTGAATGGTCACACCATAGGATTTCGTCCATAGACTCTAACGTTAGAACAAATGGTACCATGCAAAAGTACTGCCAAAGAGGTTTCATTTGAATGGTCATACCATAGGATTTCGTCAACAGACTCAAAAGTTAGAACAAATGGTACCATGCAAAAGTACTGCCAAAGAGGTTTCATTTGAATGGTCATACCATAGGATTTCGTCCACAGACTTGAAATTTAAAACTGCATTACATGTCTTCATAAGTGACTCTGAGAGTGAAAGGGTTAAAACGGCCATACCTCTTTAGCTGCCACTTCTCCTATCTTTTTGTATCCTAAAGCCAACACTCTGGATCCTTGACACGTCATTCTGTGGTAAATGGTATCATAGTTCCTAGGGACTGTCTTGTACTGTAAATAGATCAAAATAAGACAAACGTTATGGCATCGAAGTAAAATTCTACTACCGGTAAGTTACTCTTGTCTGAAACAACAATGAATGAATTACAGCTTCTTAGAGCAGTAAAACCAAAACCAAAGTAATTACTTCAGCCAATCACAACTGACGCACTCATTTCAATGAATCAATCACAACTAAAAGTAAATACATGTCACCGGCGCCAAGCGCGGGAAAACGCGTGCGAGCAGGTCACGATTAGTTTTGGTTTTACTTCTGATTGGTCGAGAAAAAGGCGCGAGATTTTGTAGCCAATCAAAACGCGTAGTAATGCAAAACCGCTCTGTATGAAAGGCAAATGTCACATATGATCCTGGCAAATGATTCAGATGGTCACGAGTCCCTGACCCTCAGTGATTTGAGCATTCAACCCTTGCACGATATTCGACTTCTGACGTGAAGTTCCATTAAGTTCGGCTAAGTCCTTTGCTCATAACAAAACATAACAGTAGTTTATTCAAGATGTTGGAAAAGAAAAACAAAAATACATCATGAAAAGAAAACACGATGTCAACCCTATAACGTTCCCTAAAATAAACTGCATACAGCTTACTACGCATCTTACCATCTACATGTAGTTGCGAGTGTTTTCGCCACCAACAGATGTCGCGAAAAAATGTAAAAAACTCACCATTGATCTAAGGGTTTCAGGAGCTCCTTTGACTGTTACGATATATTCACTAGATGATGAACCAGGATTCTGTAGAGACACAATGGCCGACATTCTTTTGAGCGCACTTGAGAAGTGATGCCGATGAACTATACGCATAGAGACACGCCTTCCTTTGTTCGGCATCACTATATCTCCTGAAATACAATGCAAACCAAATTTACTGATTTCACCCTTTAATTACCAAGAGTGCCAAAGATAAAAATTCATATAAAATCCCAAATTTCATTTTGTAAAATACTGAAAAACAAGTCGTACTATATAAAAGCACTGTTGAAGAGGTTTCATTTGACAGACTCAAAAGTTAGAACTACACCGAACTACACTACATGCCTATATAATTGACTCTGGGTTAAAGGAGCTATGTCATGTATGTCATGTCATGTCATGTTATAAAACCAAGTACATTTATTTTGTCATACACGAAACGCTTATAAACACTAAGAGGAGTTATTTTAAACAAAACTGGGACAGTATTTTTGGGTTTCCACTGATATAAAGATGTTTTGGGCTTTTTTACAGGAACACTAACAATGGTGACATAGCCCCTTTAAATCGGCTGATCAACAAGTTGGACCAAGTATTTGCACCCAATTTTACATCAGCGTCTACTATGCAGGCTTGCACCGAGTGTACATTATATATACATGTAAAAGGGGAGAGTTTAGATTTTCTCACCTCTTGTAAGCCTCCAGTCAACAGCATGTAAGACAGCTTTCTCAAGAGGATCTCCCACTAAACTGTCATCTAAGAAGGCTAGTGAGTGACACGATGCCAACACATGCGCAGTATCATCAGGAATATCACACACTGCACACACTTCATCGTCATCTCTGCAAGTGGAAAATGATCTCGTGATAAACAATTAACCAATAAATCCTTTAACTTTGAAGCTCAAAATTTGAGAAACAAAAAGTTCCAACTTCTCTCTTATCAAATATTGAAATACAAACAGCACATAAGAAAGTACTGCTCGGAAGCTTTAATCTGAATAGACACGTTAGAATTTCATCTACAGACTTAAAAACAGCATTATGAACAGTACCACAGGAAGGTACTGCTCAGTAGTACTCAGAATGAAGGACAGATGGCGCGCAAAGGAAAAATATTGTAAGTGCTGGCAGAGAGGGGTAGGCATGAAATGGCTTGCAGGCAAGCTCTCAGGCTAGTGGGGAGGGGTTGGAGTTGGGGGAGGGCAGAAGGACCCCCCTTCCCCCGACCCCTCAGCCAGAGAGCTTGCTCGCAGGCTAGGCGTGAAAGAGAGCGAGGCCTCTCTCCCCAGTTTCCTTGCTTTTTCTGTGCTCGCAATTTTTTGTTTGTGTCTCTCCCCACCATCTGAATGCCTGTAACAGGCTCAAACTTACTTGAGTCCAGCGATACCTTGTACTATAAGGTTATCACTTGTTAACGTTCCTGTTTTGTCAAAGCAGCACACATCAACTTTGCCAGCAAATGGAATTCTAAAAGGTTCTGTGCAGTAAACGCCTACAGGAAACAATTAATTAATGCAAATAGATTGTTACAGGAGGAAACGAAAAGCTGGTCTTACATGTAAGAGAATGCAAAGAAAATGAAATTTAGAATTAAGGTCTCTTTCACTAGCCTATAAAACATGTAAAGGAAAGTTAACAACAATGACTGCCAGATGGGCTGGTGAAGGTTTAAATCTACATGTACTGTTGGAGCAACTTTCATTACTATTGGCTATAGTTGATACGTGTACATGTAATGGTGTAAAAAGCTAGACCCATGTTAGATTTGTGACCATCAGCCACACCTCAGCCTATGTCATTTGATTTTCAGGGATGTAGCTAGTGCTTAAGAAAGAAGGTCAAATGACATCCTGAACTAGTCTATGATTTGACGGACTTTTGAGTGCCAAAGGTGCAAAACCGTAGAGGGGCCTCCCCACAAAATGTTTAGACATTGAGACTTTAAAAGGTACATGTACATTTTGGTGAATGTTGACCACAGATTTGTAGTTATTTAGTTGATTCTATAACAAATTATAAAGCAAACAATTAAAGGAATTTGTATAAGCATGACAATACATAAATCTACAGAAAATAGAATTAAATAATCTCATACAGAATGAGGTGCACATTTTTACTCACAACAATCCTGTAATCTTACCAAGTTTCTGAAGTGCCATTAGAGATGAGTTGACAGCTAAAGACAGTTCAATTGGGAGTTCAGGTGGAACCACTGACGTTAATATAAGGGTGCATTCCAAGAACAGCTTGTAGCGATTCCTCTTGGGGTCTTCAGTGCCTGAATTAAAAACAAAATATCAGTAAGGAGCGTCAGTTCTAAAGTAGAGAAAATTGAAGGACTTGGTGAAAGAATTGATTTTTGCCAAAAACTCTAACAAAAAGCTGCGTTTTCATGTACCAACTTGTTACTGCGTGTTTAACCTTGATCCATTAACAATTTTGTCTGAAGTCTGTATTTAAAATTCAACAATCACTGCCATACATGTAGCAATGGCCAATGCATCAATATTGATGTACTATAGTAAAATTCTTTCATGCTATTTCCACTAAATTATGGTGAATGTTTGTACATTTACAGGCAGGGTGGCCTAGTGGTTAACATGTTGGACGTTCAATCTGAAGCTTGTCTGTTTGTGTCAGGGACTCTGCTACAAGTAAATGTTGTTTTCTTAAACAAGAAACTTCACTTCGCACTCGTCTCTCTCTATCTTGTTGTATAAGAGGTACAAGCAAATGTCATGGGCCAGCATTGCATTCAGGAGGGAGTTGCAATTTACTCCTACTTCCAGCTACCAAAGTGCAGTATATTAGCATGGAGCAACTAGGTGTATGTGCTGGCCTGATGGATCTCCTAAAAAAGACTTTTTCATCACAGAAATATTATTTACCTTTAATCCAAACATAAGCTGCAGCACTGACAGCAAACACAAGTAAAAACAGGATGAAGAGAAATGTCTCCAGATTGTTTGCTGTAACTCGCTTTACACCAAACAAAATCGTTCTGAGCAGCTTTCCCTGTCAATATATGACAAAAATATATCAACAAATAAAGTTATAATGTGTTATTCCAGAAAATCTCCCTACCCCTCCCATGAAAAGTTAATTGGTTTACCACCCCACCCACCCCACAACCCCACCCCCACACCACCCCACCCCCCCCCCCCGTAAATCCCAATTTAACTTCATACTTTCCTTTAAAAACTTTGCCTTATACATTAATATAACATAATATTATATAAAGAACTGACCTGAGATGTGTTGAATCCAGTCCTTAAAACATATGCGATAGAACCATTATCAGGAGCTAAGAAAAAGGAGAGCATAATTTTTCACTGTGCCTTTCAATGACATGCAAGCTAGTTTCAAAGTTGACTGGCGATTACATTGTACACTGCTGTCAGATACCATGCACCTCTTCAGAACCTCTAATTTCATTGGACCTGGTTATCATGCACATGTATTGTTTTCAGGGCTAGGGTCCATTGCGCTGTTGTTTGTTCTATTTTCTTCTCAGCCAATCCTATGAGGCATTCCAAGACATACATGCTGCCTCACTGCTGTCAATCATAAATACTACAATCCTGACACCTCCCCACAAAGGCCACCTTGCTACATGTACATTGGTCCATTATTTCATCTCAGCCAAAGATCCAAACATTCACTCTTGTTTAAAATGTCTCTTCAGTGGACATCTCTTTATGATGACAATGGCCATCAAATTGCATTGGCTGAGAAGTGAAACACTAAATTATGGTTTTATCAGCCAAGCTTTTTTTGTATCTTATTTGTTTTTGAAAATTTTTGTTTACAATAACACTAACTTACATTAATTACAGCACATAAAACTTGCACTACACTCAGCACAAAAAAAGGACACAAAAAATAAAATAAAATATAAAAGTAACGATGATATTGCTAAAAATTTCAACTGAGTTGATAAATTCCAATAAGATACATGTAAAGTGGTCACTATAGAGATAAAATTCAAAAGCTGATGTTTCAAGCACTAGCCCTTACATCCAAAACCAGCAGTGTTTTTATCTCTTTACAGGGGCCGATTTACAAAACCAAATTTGAGTGTTTCATCTTAGCATGTGACATTGCTTGAAAGCAGGTGTACCTTTGAGTCCAGAAGAGGTTTTGAGCGGAGGAGAATGTTGTACAACTTTTGTCCCTCCAGAAAGAACATGTAGTTTACTGTGCTGCTCCAAATCAAAAATTTCATCGTCTGGCAAATCTTGAATTGGCTCCTGTAACGGTTTCAAATTACACCAATAAAGATACGGTATTTTAAGTACGTGGATGGTGGTTAATTTCAATATTATTTTCTTAGCGTCCAACTTTATGGAATGTACAATGGTTTATATTTGAATAAACAGGCAGGGCTTAAACTATACATATTTTTTTTATGTACATGTACTCAAAGATGAAACCTAGAGGCTGTATTTTTAGTCCTGGTCTCTGCCGTCAAGCTGTTTTGTCGTCGTGCTTCCTTAGAAAAGGAACTTTTATCCCACTGGCTTTCTCCACCCAGGCATATATACATGTACAGCAAACCTCACAAAATAATGAGGGGGGGGGGGGGGGGGTGGGTGGCATATCCATGCAAATAGCCCAGAATCTCACCAGGGAGGGGAGTGGCACATGTACATGCAATGCTTCCACCAATTACAAGTGTAGTGTCTAAGCATGAAGCACCACCCTTTTTGAGCCACAGACTGGAAAACGTTTTTACCTTTTTACTGGAAGATGAAAATGTTTTTCATTACTGACTCTATTGCTTATCATGAGCAGGGCAAAAAACTTTTTTTTCTTTCCACTTGTCCATTGGATAAGTGCCACTCAAATTCTGGTTGTCTCCAAAAGTGAAATTCACTCGTCCAAAAAATGAATAAATTAAAAAAATGCAGCGGTAAAACAAATTTACAATGTACCATAAAAAACCGGCATATAAGTCACCTTTGCCCAAAATGTTTGCTCAAAATTGGGGGTACAGCTTATCTGCGGGAACATCTGCAATAGAGTATACTTTCCGGTGATATTATGTTGACCAGACTTTTTGAGCCTTGGAATTGAACATTCTATTTATTTGAGGTGTATATGGAGCAAACATTCTTTAACTTTAGATGGTGTAGAAAAGACAGTGAGTCTTGTTTCTCTAACAGAGCTGCCAGAGTGCCTCCAACACCAAAAATCAAATTGAACAATAAGGATCCGCATGAAACACGCATTCTCATAAAGCACAAAATTGAGCGTACCATGTTGTGTTTATATTGCAAAATTTAGCCTCAGATTGTCAAAACACCTGTGTTGAAACAGTGCTCCCTATCTTTGTCGGACATTTTGAAGCTTTTAGCAATGAAGGAACACCGAAGATGAACGAATTCGAAGCCAAAGAAAAGAGTCTGTAAAAAAGCAGTAACTAGGCTAATAAAAACATGCGCTCAAGAAATTTGCACCAGGTTAGTTTACGAAGTCCAGAGATGCTTGGGAAACTTAGTACTCGGTGAAAAACAAGACAAATTCCTCCTGGTAAATTTTACTTGTCCCATCGGACAAGTGCTTTTAGAAATCCACTTGTCCGAGATCAAGAAGTACTCGTCTCAGACGAGCGCAGGGCTCGAAATTAAAAAAAAAGTTCAGTCGCCATTTTGCGATTAGATATGAAAATCAAGTCGCAAGTTCACAAATTTTAGTCGCAAAATTAAGTAGCAACAATTAGTTAAAAAATAACTTTGACTAACAAATGGTAACATGAGGCTCCTAGCAGCCTATACTCATGCGCATGCGTAAGTAAGTTAAGAAGATGATAAGATAAGAAGATGAGATGATAAGAAGATAAGAAGATGATAAGAAGATGTCCGACATGGGGAAGAGTACTCCTTTCATTCAGTCATCGTTCCTGCAAACCACGTTGTTTACTATTGATTGTTTTCGAAATGAAGGCTGTACCACAATGAAGGGAATGATTCTTCTATGTCTTATATATAACAAACATGAACATTGCTAATGTAAGTAGGGTTGTAGGAGACGCTGTCGTGACACTTTAGTAATGCTCTTTTACCGGAAGTGAGAGTAGCCGGAAGTCACTAAACAGGAAGTGTAGTGGCAAGGCTATGAACCGGAAGTGTACAATTTAAAATATGCGTGCATAAATTTGCATGCAAAATCGTGACACAAAAAATAATAACAAGAAAAACGGAGCCGAAACCTTACCTCATGCCGCTTCGCGCATGAGTAACAAGACTGATTTTATTACTTCAACAGCTTTCACGTTATCTCTAATGATATGATGACTGTACATGTACAGAACGAAACATGCAATACTATAAACTTGGCCGCCACAATCGTAACGATCAAGACATTTTTCTCGATCTTAAAACTTGTGTTCAACTCAAAATTATATTTTTTGGTGAAATTAGCTTCCAGAAAGGATACAATCTTGGAACATATCCACTTAAACGTCCGTCACCGTTGCGAAATTGATGACACTTTGGCCGATTCTACCTGGCCGCGATCGGCCGCGATGACAGCTCTAATCTAGCGGTTTAACAAACAAAAATATGAGCCTGCAATACATATGAATAAGAAACCGCTGCAATGGCGGCCGCGATCGAGGGAATAGCATTGTGTCGTAACATGGTGGTGGCTAGAATGGATACTCTAAAATCAGGTTGGACACCTTATTGAGACTTATATAACGGAGTAACTGGTTAGCTTCCAGTTGAGGTTAGGGGCAGCAGTTTATATAGTTAAATTTAGAACTTAATAAGCAACCCGAGAAGCTGGGTGGTACAGTGGTACGGTAGGCTATGTAAGCCTAAGCCTAGCTGAGGTCACAGGTTCAATCCTGAGTGGGGATTTAAGATTTTCTTTTTTACACTTAAAAATTGATTGAAAATAAATTCTAAGTGTCGACATTACGTTATATAATTCTCAATTAGTGTCCGAGGTGATCCAACCTGATTTTGGAGTATCCATTCTAGTCACGACCGTCGTAACATTGCGGGTAAAATACGTACAATTTTACCCCATATCTTCAAATGTCTACGATAATCAAGGCACACAACAATATATTTTTTCAGTACTTTATTTATTTCGGCAAAAATAGTGGCAAAGTAACGACTGCTAGGCTTTTTATTTCGTTATTGGCCACGGCGAAAACTACTCGCAAATTTGCGACTCCTCTGGAAGTTTTAGTCGCAAACACAAAAATTAAGTCGCAAATGCGACCGTATTGGTCGCAATTTCGAGCCCTGGAGCGGACGAGTAGAAGTTTTTAGCTCTGATGAGTAAACAGTTCTATCTTTGGAAAGTAAAGGTAGGTATATACAGTGTAAGGTCTATATAGCTTTTGAAACAGTACTCAAAATGTCTATTTTTCCAACTGTATTTCAAGCTCGGCAACTTGGCATTTCCCTACCTTCATCTGTGGAACAGATTCCCCAGTTAACATGGCTTCATCTACTATACAGGAACCTCGCAGCAACACCATATCACATGGAATAATTGCATCAGAATTCTTAGATCTCCCTGTAGGAAAAGAGAAATAAATATTACTGTAGGACATCTTTGTTCATGTTGCTTATGGATACTTACTGTGATATGAAACAACTTAATATTAATATTAACGACTAAATATTGAACAGTTTTTTTGAGATAATTGTTCATTTCTTATGTTTAATCTTTTTCTGCGCTATGAATAGGCCACACTTATGAGCAAAAGCAAAGGCTCCTGTGAGCCAACTCATGAATAGGCCACACTTATGGGCAAAAGCAAAGGCTCCTGTGAGCCAACTCATGAATAGGGAAAGCTCTCAATCAAAGATTCTGTACAACTTTGTACCCTTCCCTCTCCTAGGCGTTTTTCTCAACCGACTTCCTTCCCCCCCCCCCCTCCTCCTCCCCAACTGCGTCCAAATCCCTATCCGCCCTGCAGATGATCATTAAATATTGCCTGCAGGTTCACTGTTCATTTCCCCTCCCCTCCCCTCTCCAAGGCATTTTGCTCCACCAACCTCCCACCCCTGGTGCCTAACTCCCCACCCTCCCCTCCCTCCAAAAAATGACTAAGGACAACAACCATGGGCAGCTATCATGAGTTTATGACTGCCTATTTCCCTTGTGTGGCCAGCAACCTCAAAGAATAATGACAGCCCTGTAAGGTTAAGAATGTGATTTATGAAGACAAGACTGATGATCTAGCTAGCGCATCACACTTGATATGGGAAGATTGGTGGTTTGCATTCAATCTAGTGTCCCCATTAATTTAGTGGTTATTAGTAAATTGCTATTTTAGCTGACACTTAAATAAAGGTATTGATTGGTTGATTGATTCATTGATGTTTCATTGTCAGACAAGGACCTTTGCTCAACAATGTCTCTCTTGACTCAGGTGTATAAATAGGAAACAAAAGCATTCTAAATGTGGCTAAATGTAATTTAGGTAAAGTTAACCTCGAAGCAATGCTCTCCACCAGCTTTGGACGCAGGAAGCTCGCTTGCAACCGCAGCAGTTCACAGGGGCATTTTGTGTCGCATAGACATTGTGGCCCACATTCGTGGACGCATGAAGCCTGGGGCAGCCCAAGCCTTTCGCAGGGGCTCCTCGTGACCCTTACTCGCAGTCCTTGCTTGCAAGGATCATTTCGCTAGCACATTCGCTCGCAAGCTGTGCAATTTTCGCCCACCCACCCCTCCCGTGGGAGATTGTCTCTTGGTTGATAAGTATTCCACTGAGTCCTTCAGTGTGACGGTGCCCAGGTGGGTGGTGGCCGCTTCAGGGTTGCCATGGATACCTCCTTCCTTGCTTACTTAGCGTTGCCCTGCTCCACCAACCTTGAGGCACCAATGCCCACGCTCATCTATTGTTGATGGTTTAACAAGAAACCAAACAAAAGGTCGAGGGAGTACCAGGCCACAGTGGACATATGTCACATCCAGGTGTATCTTCTTTACATCAGAAACTGAGGTACTGGTATAACTGACTGAAATCACCAGGGTATGGACAGACTTTGTACATGCCTTCCCCCCACCCCCCCAACCCCCCCCCCCCCCCCCCCCCCCCATAAAAAAGAGGCCTACTCAACAGCAAAAAATTAATATAAACTTACCAATAGAACAAATATCACCCGGTAGAAGCTCAGAGCTCAAAATTGGTCTCCATTTCCTATGTCTGTATACCTGTTGTTTCAACAAAAAAGCATACTGTAAGTTACAAGAAAATTCAAAGCAAATCCATGTATACGAGGCATTAAGCATTTGCATCAGAGATATTTTTTAGGCAAAGGAAAATGAAACAGTAGACAAAACAATGAAAGAAAATTGATCACACAGAACTTTAGAGCCTGGGTCAAAACTGTAACACATCTTGTAATGTACATGGATGGCAATGTTACCACACAATTCATACCATGATTAACTAACCAAAAATGCATGGCATTAACAGATAGTTTTTAATCAATAATTATTATCACAATAATAATAAATTTATCATTGTTTTGATATCTCACCTGTATCAAGTGAGGTTTACTTCCCATATTTCTTATTTCCTTCATATTTTTTAATTGCTGAAAGAAAAAAGGAAAGACTATGTCTGCATGTACATGTATATTTAATGTTTTCACTCTTCTCACCTTTTCATACCAATTCATACAGACATGTACAACAGTGTACTATGCATTTACTGTATAAACAATAATTATTGGTTATAAGTACATAGCACATTTCAACCATGTACATATTTGTGAACAAGCTATTAAATGTGCCCTCACTTTTGTCTGACTGCATGCAAGTGGAATGTCATGAATGAATGGTTAATTTTTTTTACTGAACTTTACAAGACTAAGTAATTTTTTCTATTACCAGTAATTTGTTTTGAAAAAGTGGGTTTTTTCAGAATGAAACAGTGTACTAACTTACATGTACAGTGCAACCCTGTTAATCACACCACCATTAAAGAGACTACAGTACATGTATGTCACTATTTTTACTGTTGCTTTGAAAAACCCAAAAGACCTTTTGTGTCAGTAGAAACTCAAAAGTATTGCTCCAGTTTTGTTCAAAATCATTCTACTGGTTCTCTAAAGGCCTGGCTAAACTAGGAAACTTGTTGCGGAAACATTGTTTCCTGTAATGTTTCCAGGGTGGCTAAATTAGCGGGAAGCAAACAAAATGTTTTGCTGCCCCGGCAGCTAAACGACGAAACGTTTAGGAAAACAAAGGGTCACGCATGCACATAATAATAAACTGACTTCGGAAGAAGTCTGGGGAAGAATTTTTGCATATTCTCGTCCCAAGGGCTACACCCAATACATGTTTGTTTGTGTTTGAGACTGAATGCAAAAGTGGAAACTGGACATGTAATCACAGCCCCGCCAACAGGACCGTAAATTACATGATTGCAAACATTTCAGAACCACGGTACAGTGGAGATGAGACCCTTCCCTTTCTATGACCTGCTTGTGGCTCTGTTATATGCTCGCTGGTCCCGCCCACCGTTGCTAGGAAACATTTTTAATGAGCAGCACTGGAAGCTAGTCAACATATGTTTCGGAAGCAAAATTTGTGTCCAGGAAGCAAAAATGTTTTTGACCTGAGGCAAAAAGATTTTCTTGTTTCTAAGCAGCAAAATTTCTTTCTGCAACATAACATTAAGTTTCCCTGGCAGCTAAACTGGGAAACATTTGCCTCTGCAACAATGTTTCCACAACAATGTTTTCTAGTTTAGCCAGGCCTTAAGAGTAAACATAAGTCAGGGCTTCTGATATTACGTGATGGTGTGATATCGCATAATCTGCCTCAAATCACATCCGATCGCATAATTCACAAAAAATCGCAAAGATAGCGAGCACTGTTTTAAAACAGGTATTTTCGTTTTCTTCCTCTGAAACCTAGTAAAACATGCATAAAAATGCTCCAGAAAAAATCGCATAATTTTCTGCATAATAGTCCTTACTTAATGCATAATTTGCCATGAAAAAATTGCTTCCATTTTTTTATCGCATAATATCAGAAGCCCTGACTGGGCTGCACTAGATGGCCAGAATGGAAATGGATTGCAACTTGTTCACCTTGTGTCTTTTTGAAAAATTCACTGAAACTTGGATTATGGCTTATTCTCTCTTTGAATATTTAGTTGATATATCGTCCTGGTGCTGTATAAGCATTTTGTGTTTCACAAAGGTATTTCGTTTTAATTTTGGGGCAGTTTTGATTAGCTGTTACTTAGGCCATAATAAATTAGTGGTTAGAACATGGTGGACATATGTCAGAGCTAATCTATTGAATGAACAAATGAAAATTACTGAGTGCATGCTGGCCATGTGGGCATACAGTAAAAACCTGCAAGTAAGAACCTAAAAATTAAGAACCTGTTAGCCTCAAATTTGTCATTTATACCCCCTATAAACAAGAACCTATTTAGCCTAGAAAATGAAAAACAGGTTCTTATTTTCAAAAATCATCATTTAGTGATATAACTTTTGTAACAATGACTTATAAAGACCAGAGGACAAAATTTTTGTTACGGTTAATTCTTAGTGCAGCTAGGCAAAATATGTAAATGTCTTTGTTAATGTTCTAGGGTGTTGTTGAGGGGGGAGCGGATGACTGAAAAATAGGCTGATTACCATTTTATCTTGTAGCTGGATTTTATTTGTTGTTACACAGAAATAAGAACCTATTTAAGAATTTAGATAGCCTAAAATGTGTTAACTACCATTTAAACAAGAACCTGTTTAGGCTAACTCTAAAAAATGTAGGTTCTTCCTTGCGGGTTTTTACTGTAGTATAAAGATCAGTACCTGTTGAACAAGAGTGGCTTCAAAAGCCACCAACATGAACAGAGTGAAGACGCTGTAATACCAGTACTCATCAAGACACCATAAACCAACACAGAACACTTGAAACACAAAGAATGGTGCAGTGGCTCTTTCTTTGAATAGTTCCCAAAATTCAGGTACATCCATCTGAAGCCTAGAATTGGGAACATTTAGATTACAGTAGGTGTTTCCAATAGTTAGTAGAGAGTTCCACCAACATTTTAATAAAGTTCTTAATTATTATTCACAAATAATAAGGGGGTGATCAACCATGTCAAAATGTTTTGTAGTGGTAGGCAGGGTAACAGACAGTAGGTAATAACGGCTAGTGATGTATTTTGTTATTAGTCATGATTTGTGAACTCCAGTGTGAAGTAGACGGAAAATAGTTGACTGTAGTCTAAGGCAAAATAATTGCTCGATGCTGGCACGTTTTGACAGTGCTGGGCTAATGAAGAAATAATGCAATGATTATTTACTAATTAATGGTTCAGTCCAGATTCAACTCTGAATGGCAAGTGCTTCTCTTTTTTCAGAATGCACAAATGCTGCCCGGTTAACTGTTACATCATTGGGCAGTTATGTTACATGTACATCATTGAGCAGTAATGTTTCATGTACATCACTGAGCAGTAATGGTACATCATTGAGCAGTGATGTTATACCATTGGCGTAATCTCTCTTACACGTTTTCATTAGTAGGGGACATTAAAGACCTTACATCACTTTTCAAAAAGAGTAGGGGATATTATCTGTGGTGATGTTTTATTGTCTGTTCTATTTCACATGTCATGCACAGTCCATCACTTCTTACATGTAACTTTACAGACATGCCTACACATTGAAATAGTTCCCCCCTCATTACTGTACTTTATTGAGTGAATCTATATCAAACAGGATTCAATGTAAATGTACATGTACAGATGGTCGCTGAGAGGAATATTGGTCACAGACAGAGACCAACTGACAGACACACAGCTGACCAAAATCAATAATCTTACTCATTCAATCCATATTTCCTCTTTGCTCTTTCAACATCAGCTTCTTCTTGATATCCTTTACAACTGTTGTAATGTTCCATGCTTTCATTGATTGGAAATGCCACCTGGCAGAATTGCTTCTTTTCTTCACTATCAAAGACATATTTTGTCTTTTGAAAGTTGAACCAGATGAGCTCCTTCTTTGTCTCCTTATCCTAAGAGATACATAATAAATTATGGAAGAATGCTTAGGGTAATGGTAACTGCTATAATTCACATTAGTGACATAACAGTATAGGAACATGGACATACCCAGGTAAAAATACATGTATATGAGGTAGGATCCCACCAATCCCTGCTGGGATCCCACCTTGATTCCACCTTAATCCCAGGTGGGATCCTGGATGGGATTGGCGGGATCCTAACCGGGATTATGGAACGCCTTGGGTGGGATCCCACCATAATCCCAGTCTGGATCCCACCTAGGATCCCGTAATATAATAATAATAACTTTAATATTTATAAAGCGCAAAATACATGTGAATAATTATGATCTAATGCACTGTACATTAATACTAAGAAATTAAATAACATTATTAAATAGATATAATTATATCATGATTAAAACTATAAATTATTAGCTACACACTGTAATTTAAAAAAGTGTGTTTTAATCCCATCCTGGATCTGTTTGCCCCAACAGATTTGGGAAACCATTTAATTGAAATGGCTACAATGTATCTGTTTAATGATAGTTGTAATCCATTGGAACATTTTGATGAACTGTTTAACATTTATACCTACACTGTATCTGTTTCAAATTTTTACCTAGCCGAACAGTTCGTGAAACCGTTTTAATGCTAGCTATTGCCAATCTGTTTGATTATTTTGCTCATCCATTCAATCGGTTTGGGAAACAGTTCAAACGCTTTTGATGGCCATTTGCTATCCATTTCGTATCAGTTTTGTTGAGCCGTTTAATGGATGTCCATTAGTGTATGTTTTCCCAAATAAGATCACATAATTTATTATAAAATAAAATCTGGGATTTTTCTTGAATTTTGATTTTTTGAGTTACACAGGATTAACAGAACAAAAGCATTACAATCAAAATATATTGAGAGTATAGTTGCTTGCCTGTGCACTGACCTGATCATGGTGAAGATTGAGCAGCTCTGGTGATCCATTATTTGCTGTCGGAACAACTTTTATTACTGTAGCAAGGGCTGGAGATGTTTCCTGTGGAAAAGTGAAAAGTCGTTATACATGTAGCTGAATATTTAGACAGCAACAAATATCTTAAATCAGGAAAGATTGTCTCTTATCGGAGATAACTGTGAGAACTGACTCAAAAAGAATTTCATGACAAAGTCTTGACTTACAGTGTACAGTCCTTCTCCCCCAGTGGGAGATTACATGTATATGCTTTTAAAGGGAGATGGTCATGCCGAGAAATTTCACTGTTCTATGGGGAACAATGATCCTAAGAAATCTTACAACTCAACTGACATTGGATTATGATACATGTACCAGACTGTGTAAGTTGACAGTCCCTCAAAACTCAAATGACTGGACTTGATAAACATCTCAAAATTAAAAAACTTTGAGTCAAGTTTTGAATTGACGTTTCAAGTATTTTTTTCGATTAATTTTTTTACAAGGATGTAATTGGTCAAAAAGACCTCAGATCTATTTTCTGATGTCATGTTTATCAAAAGTCTACAATTAAAAGTTTTGGAAATTGTAACCCAAAACATTAATTGACTCTACAAGGAGAAACTGTAGCAAGTTTGACATTTTATGCTTTGAAAGTTATTCATTGAAAAGTCACCATTAAAGTCAATAATAGTCTAGAGGATACCCTCCAACAAGATGGAGGGTTGACATCATCAGATTTGCAGGAACAAGTTGGAAGAGAAATGCACAGGATAGACTACATCGGAGGATAAAGGAAGAGGGTCACATCCAAAACTGAGATGGAGTTAAAACCTATTAATACAGTCCAATCAAAATGATGTCACAAGGCACAATTTTTCATAAATAAAATAATTTTGCAATATTGAAGTATGGCACTTGGACAGGGAATGGTGGCAGTGGTTAACCAGTTTAATAAACATACAATGTAGAGCCTGATTGCAAGAATGGTTTATTAATATCAATATTTAATAGTCAAAGGTGAGAGTATATCAGTTGTTAATGATTTACAACACATTAATTCCAATATGATGTTATTTAAAAAGTACACCGGTCTGTCTTTTAATACCAAATTTATAATGAAATATAAGAAACTAAAACATGCACATACATAGAAACTACCAGTGTCTAATAGAATTTCACACATCGACGCAAAAAAAAATTACTAAACCTGATGAAATCATTAACCTTAATTAACGAATTACTCTTGGTTAGGTTAGATATAAAATAAAGGCTATTTACTGAAAAACATATAAGATTTTTACAGTTCAGGCATAGAGCACGAACAACATGATTCAGATTTAATCTTTGAACGGAGTCCTTACCGTTGAACAAGTGAAGAAACACTTCACGTGCACTGACCAGTGACAAAACAGGCATGAAAGAATTTGAAGAAGTCCCACCACGGCTAAAGCGATGAGACCTGCTTCAAAATAATCCGTGACGCCGTAAACGACCGTCCAGAAGTACAGCCATGTTAAGTAGATCGGTATAAATGGTGCTAAATAAAAATGAAGCAAAATCGGCCTAATCCTATACAATTTTACATATTCTAGTTCTTCATTCAATGAATCGGCAGCCATATTGAAACCTACTAAAAAGGCCTTTTACGCATGCGTGAATTATTACTTCCGCCGGTCCTTTTTACTGCATGTTCACCTAGGTGCTTCAGTCACATGTTACTCCGCCATGTTGAACGAGAGCGCCTTTCAGGGGTTTACGCAACATGTTGCTTCGATTGCATCTGTTTGAGGAAATAGGATGGCCCTGACATTTCCAAATCTTTTGACATCTCCAAAGTTCCTGTACAAATACCTGAGAATTTATCCACCATCGACTGTTATTTGCTACACGCATTCACAGCTTGCAGTTCAACCTTGCAATGTACGTGAGCTCACTTTCCTTTTGTTTATTTAAGCTTACCTTTATACGACAATTATTTGTACTATTGTAATGTACAACTTGATCTTAGTATTGTTTGTATTTCCATAAGAATTGATGAGCAAGTTCGAGCTTAAACGAACATTCAAACTAGTGCTGGTGATTAAAAGTGATAACTTATTTCCCAACTTATTAAAGCTTAATTAAAGATATACGTACCCCACAATAGCTCCATGGAGTGCCAATATCTGATCACTCTCACTCTGTAGCTTGATGTCAGTTCAACTAAATGCAAGAGATCATAGTAAAAACATTTTTCCACTTTATAAGGCCGCATAACACAATTTGGCGCATTTTTTTTAATTGATGTTTCTGGGTGATTTGAATACTGAGCTGAGCTGTACACTGTAGTTCGATAAGCTCTGAAGTTCATGTCAGCTAAAACTTTGATTCTTTTATTATAAACACGTGTTTGAACAGGTATTTAAAAGATATATATTTTTTTAGTGTTTGTTCATTGAAAGCAGGGCTTAATTTTTTTTGTGATTATTTTAAGACATACCAATCATTAGACATTTCGTTTATGATTTTTGTCATACTTCATTGCCTATGTTTTTCATTAATAAAGGGGTTATTTTCTGATGAAACTGCGGTGCTGCATCGGTATGAATGAAACACAAAAACTTGGTTTTCTCAACTGATTGATAACGTGAATTGGCCATTGTAAAGAGATTCAAAAGGTGACATTTCAAGCGCCAGCCCTATGTCAGAGCAAATGACCTTTTTATGTTATCCATGGGTGCATTCTGCTAAATTTTCTCTCTGCTTGAGAGACAGGGCTGTAGCCAGACTAAAGTTCTTACTGAGGCAGTATCGGGAAAAAAAAAAAACACTTCTGTCATTCTTTTTATGCATAGCCTCTTACAGGAGAGATCTAATGCTTGTACCGATACCCTGTATTCAAACTTTTATTTTTACCAAGGCAAGTGACTCAGTTCACCTCATGCTAGCTACGACCCCGAGAGTACAGTGTAGTGCTATGCTCTGAGTCAGAATTCTGTTTGGTCAAAGTTATCCATTGCCAGTTGCAATCCATTTTTGCTAGCAATAAAACTGAAAAGTACTGCATTTTTATTGACTTTTTCTGACTAAATCTTACCAATAAAATATTTTTAATCATACTGTGACTTTTATTGCTATAAAAATTGATGTTTTTGTGCAAAGTGTGTTTAGTCTGTTATGAAAAATAATGTTATCAGGGGTTTCAATAACAATTGTAGTAGCTGGCGGCTGATGGCCATGTATAATAGGTGGCTGTGACAGATGAGGGGATGGAAGGCTCCATCCCACTAGGGGGATCTGGGGGCATTCCCCCTCGGAAATTTTTTAAATCTAGAGACTCTGAAATGCAATTTCCAGCATTCTGAGCATGAAATTAATGCTTTTCTGATATTTCTAGGGATTGAAGTTGTTGCATTTTTAGTTCTGTTTGGGATGCGAGATTTAGTTACTGTTTCAGCAACCGGCGATGAGAGGCAAAGTAGGCAACAGTACACCGCCAGTAGCTGGCTTCTATTGAAACCCCTGTGTTACATGTTAATTAATTACACTGGTTTTCAATTTTATTCACTTTCCCTAAAGTGTTGGTTATTGTTGTTTTTTCCATAGGCTCAAAAACCATGCAGTATTCTGTTTTATAAGGAAAGTAAAACACAGCTGAAAAGAACATCTGGAAAGAACACTGAATATGTACAAGGTCAATTGCAATTCCCTTGTCTCCAAAAAGAAAAAGCTCATCCCCACAAGAACCAATCTTACCAAGCGGTGAAAGTCTTGTGGCAAAATATAGAAACACTTGAAATGCATCAAAAGACGATGGATGAATCACTTTTGAAAAAATGGAATAAAGACCTGCTGATGGATCATAAGCAGTTGGTTTTAATGGTTTTCGAGCAGGATAGGATTGTTGGAAGACCCTTCTTCAACCACAAAGAAACTCTACTAAATTCTACTCTTCAAGAGGAGAAAACGTTGCCCAAGGTCACAGTTAAGGAAGTGAAAATTGAACAAACAAATTTAAGCTGTACCCATAAATCTCTGATAACAGTTCAACAAGCTCCAAAGGAGCATCAACAAGTTTGTCCAATTTCTCGCTCAAGTATCTCGCTAAATGACTCTATTTCAGAAGCAGCAATGATGTTTGCAGATCTTCCTAATGACACTAAAATGCCAAGCAAGAAAAAAGTATTCAAAACTGGACCAGATCCTACCCAGCTGTCCTCTGTATTGCTTGATCTCAGAGATGAGGTACTATGTAGTTTTATTTTTATGGTTTTTCTTCACAAAGATCCAGTACTTGTAATTTATTATAATAATTCCATTTCTCAGCTGGATGCCCTTTAGAGAGGCAGTGTAGCTAAGTGGTCATAGTGCCATGGAGGCACTCTCATATAAAGTGACAGGGTTGATCATTTAGCCTGAGAAAACAGATGTTGTTTCGCAGTGCCACCACTGGGGCTCCTGCAGTCCATTTTGCAGAGGCCCCAGTGGTGGCGCCACGAAAGGACATCTGTTTTCTCAGCTATTGATTATTGTACCTTTAAGGGGTTAAAATTTGTGGTTTTGTACCACTTAGGGTGTTTGAATGCAAAATGACCACTGTCAGAGTTACAGTAGAACTGAAATAAAGGGGACACCATCTGGACCAGGAGTAGTGTCCCCTTTGTAGAAGTGTCCCTTTAATGGAGGTGATAATTACAAGATTATACGAGTGTTTTGCTGGCCAGGACCAAGAGGAGTGTCCCCTTTGTAGAGGTGTCCCTTTAATAGAGGTGATAATTACAAGATTATATAATTGTTTTACTGGCCAGGACCAGGAGAAGTGTCCCTTTAATTAATAGGACTGTCTCTTTAATAGAGGTGATAATTACAAAGATTATATGAGCGTTTTGCCGACCGGGACCAGAAGAAGTGTCCCCTTTGTAGAGGTGTCCCTTTAATAGAGGTGATAATTACAAAAATTATACAGGGCATCTGATAGGATGTGGAAAATTTTTTTAAAATATGCAGAAATTTGAGGGCATATTATGTGGGAAAATGCATCGATTATGCGGAAAACACGCTCTATTATGCGGAAATTTAAAGTGATAATTGGGCCTTTCCAAAGTATTTACATTGAGCACGTACAAAATACCTGTATTAAAACAGTGCTCGCTATCTTTGTCAGACATTTTGAAGCTTTTAGCAATGAAGGAACACCAAAGACGAACGAAAGAAGCCAAACAAGCGGCCATCTTGGTTAACATTAGTAACCAGGCTAACCACGAAACTAGTATCCAGGCTCATCGCCAACAGACACGTGGAACGCCTGGAGGTTAAAAATCACTCATGAACAAAGCGGCGTGTTTTTCATCAATGTTTAGGAGAAAAGCTGCTTCAAAATAATCAATCAATTCGGCTTTTATATATATGAGGAAGGTTCGCAGCTGCTTTATTGGTAATGCTGGGCAAATTTTTCAGTTTTACGCGGAAAATGCTCCAAAGATACGGAGGATATGGAAATTAGAGAATTATGCGGATCCGCATCACCGCATCCTGTCAGATGCCCGATTATAATATGAGTGTTTTGCCAGCCGGGATCAGGAGAAGTGCCCCCTTTGTAGAGGTGCCCCTTTAATAGAGGTCATGATTACAAGATTATATGAGTGTTTTACTGGCCAGGACCAGGAGGAAAATCCCCTTAGTAGAGGTGTCCCTTTAATAGAGGTGATAATTACAAGATTATATGAGTGTTTTGCTGTCCGGGACCAGGAGGAGTGTCCCCTTTACCCTTTTGCGGCCACTGGCAACTACAGGTATATAGTCACCTTTGGCCATGGAGAGAATGAAGTCTGAGGAAACTTGGCCACAAAAGGGTTAATGGAGGTTTCTCTTAATGGAGGGTCTAATATACCTGTTCTATTCTTATTTTCAGATTCCCAAATTTTTTTTGAAGAAACCAAATTATACCATCTACCATCCGAAAGTAAAATTTGTGAACAACATCACAGGAACCACAACAAAGTTAGTAAACATATATATAATACATGTATAACTTAAAGAACATTGTCTTTGAATCAACCAAATTGATGAAATGACTGAATAAATTTAATGCATACAATGAACTGCAAATGTAGCATATCATCTATGCTGATGGTTTGTGTCTCATGTAAAAGCCTAGGGGGAAGGAAGGAGGTGTCAAAAGGTCTGCAAGGACCACCCTTGTAATAAAATAATGATTTATACATTTTATTCATAGTAACTTTATATCTTCAATATCTCAGCTTGTACTGCTGGTGAACGGGACCACAGTAATTGGCGCAAGCTGTTGTGGTGTCCCTGCCAAGTGTGGCGAAGTTAATAAAAAAATAAATAAAAAAAAAAACTTGTGCATCGAGTTGGGTTACAGAGAATTTTTGGCTGTGGTATTGACTTTATTTTTAAATACGTTTTTCTTTGTTTTTGTCAGTGGAATTTATCCATACAGAGCCCAGATAAGTGGTATGAGGTTGATGATATTGAGTTGCATAACGGAATTGTCAATGGAGGTACTAAAGATTACAAAACATCCCAAGGAAGGAACAATTAAAGTGCGCTGGAGAATTAAGGGAATTCCAATGATAAGAAAACTTGTTTCACACATTGCCAGAAGAATGAAGGCTAGCGAAGATGGCTATAGGTACATATTTATTTTTTTTTTTCACTCTTGTCTCCAAATTGATTAATGATCTCTCAATACTTGTACATGTACCTTTGAGTGCCCAAAACCCCTTTTTTTTCCAAAACGATAACTAAAACCTGTATGACCATGTATGATATACCATTTGAAAGGTTTTGATTAGTACAGTTCATAACTTGTGCCATTTTAAATGGAGGAAGTAATGGCTTTGATAGAAATGGATTTGAAACATAAAAATAAAAATGTTTAGCAAAGTCGTAGTCTTGAGTTCATACATTCTAGGTATACCCCTAAACTATACCTCATTTTGCAGCTCTCAGTGAGTAGAATAACATGAGTTTCATCTTAAAGCACATATGCATTAAGAAAAAAAACATTGAAATGTTTGGGGGGTGGTCAATCACATCACATAGAGTAGGGGGTATGATTTTATGTGCTCAATGGGTAGATCTTTTCAAGACCATTTTGGTGGCCTAAATTCATTGAAATTGACCAGATATTGAACAAGTTATGTGATTATGTGCCATATGGCACTATCGGGGCTTAAAGGGTTAAGAAACACAGCACATTTCATTGTATAAAATAACAAGCAGAATCGTTGTAAATTACCTGTAAGTTCTGCTGAAGAGCTTTCATTTGAATAGCCTGTGTAGCAGCTGCTGGTTTATTTATAGGGTGTTGGTTTATTGATTGGGCGAAATTTAGAGGACACACATGCCCTCGCTACGTGGTACCCCTCCTTTCCATACATGATTTTTTTTGGTTGTGGTATTGACTTCATTTTTAAATTATTTATAGGGTGTTGGTTTATTGATTGGGCGAAATTTAGAGGACACACATGCCCTCGTGATGTGGTACCTCTCCTTTCCACACGTGCCACTTGTGCACATCTTCCATAAGTATTTCTTACAAATAAACTGGCACCTGCCATGCAGATTATCATTTGAATGTTCACACCAGGATTTCATCCACAGCTTGACTCTTGGAACAAATCATTTATGGCACATTAAAGCAGTTTCCTATCATTGTGCTGTTGATGATTCTAAAGTAAATGATTCTGTTGTGTAGGTATTTGGATGGCTTTTCTGTGTTTGAAGTAGGAAGTGATGGCCTTATTCACTGTCACAGACTTCATAAGGTGAGTTTAGGAGGCAAATGTGTATTTACTTACATGTTTAAGCGAGAAAAGTTGTTAACTTGTAGGAAACTACACATACATAATTTATATGGAGGCAGAGATTTAACTTTACTATTTGGCTTTTCTCTCCCACAGGTGATGCCGGCATCATCGCCTGAAAAAGAGAATGCTTTGTGGATGATGTTTTTATTGCCTTTGATTCATCTGTTGGATCCCAGATCATGTGAGACATTTGGTGCATTTGAATGCAGGAGCACTGATGAAGATATCGAGCCAGTTTCAGCAGAATCTGCCGATACTCTGGCTCACTTGTTATAGCAGCTTTCTATCACTGATTTGAAGTTTAAAGTGTTCATGGAGTGATAGAATTGAACCAGTCAAAGATGTAACTGGTGGAATTAGTCAGTTGGTAATGTGGGTGTTATGTCTGTCTGGCTGATACGACAGCTTCTAAATTCTTATCGTGTTGGTTTTGTGAATCAGTTAAAGAACCAAACAGACGTTATTCGATAAGAGTCCTCTAAAGACCCGTCTAAACATGCAGTCAAACACCCTCATCCATTTTGTTTGTCACGCAAAATGTTCAGTGGTCTATAACATATAAAATGGCACTCATGTTCGACCAGACATTAAACAGAGTGCACCTATACAAATATGCTTTGTGCATATTTTTGCAGAAATTACCTTGTCCTCCCAAGGTCTACTAGCAAGTTTGAATTGGCTCCTTGGGGCTTATTCTGGCTTGTGCAAGCTTTGTAGAAGAAGCATTAGATGATAAACCATTATTTTGTGCATAATCTACTGTACATAATGCAAATTATTCCAGAAGAAAATGTTTGATTTGGAACAAACTTGGGAATTAAAACCGTTTGTTGCAAAGTTGATGAAGGCAGCGGATCAAATATATACATATGCTGTTCCAACACGATGTTGGATGAAAATGTTTGCTCATTTAGCCGGGCATTACCCCTTTCACTGCCAGAGTCAAATCTTGAAGTCACATGTTGTAGTTCTAAATTTTGTGCCTATTAAGTGTAACCATTGAAATGAAAGCTGTTGAGCAGTTTATTCCTGTGGTTCTGTTTAAATGCTACAAAGAGGTTCTAACTTGTGAGTCTGTAAATGAAATCCTAAAGTGTGACCATTTAAATGGAAGCTATACTGAGCAGTACGTTCCTGTGGTACTGTTTATTATGTTGTACAAGGTGGTTCTAACTTTTGAATCTGTGAATGAAATTCTAAAGTGTGACCATTCAAATGAAAGCTCTTGAGCAGTACTTTCCTGTGGTACTGTTTATTATGCTGTACAAGGTGGTTCAAACTTTTGAGTCTGTGGATGAAATCCTAAAGTGTGACCATTCAAATGAAAGCTACTGAGCAGTACTTTCCTGTGGTGCTGTTTATTATGCTGTACAAGGTAGTTCTAACTTTTGAATCTGTGAATGAAATTCTAAAATGTAATCAATCAAATGAACGTTTACTGAGCAGTACTTTCCTGTGGTACTGTTTTAATGCTATAAAGAGGTTCTAACTCTTGAGCCTGAATGAAATTCTTACGTGTGACCATTGAAATGAAAGCTGCTGAGCAGTACTTTCTTATGTACTGTTTGTTTATCACTATTTAAAAAAAAAATGGAAAATTAGGATTTTTCTCGAACATTTTGCTTTTGGCAACTCTTTGGAGGGAAAAAGATAATCAACCCTTTCACTCCTAGAGTGAATTATGGAGACATGTAATGTAGTTCTAACTTTTGAGTCTGTGGACTAAATCCTATGGTGTGACGAGTCTGACCATTCAAATGAAACCTCTTCGGCAGTACTTTTGCATGATACCATTTGTTTTTCAATATTTTACAAAATGAAATTTGGGATTTTTTTTTTATTTTTGTTTTTTTGACACTCTTGGAAGTGAAAGGGTTAACAATCAGTGACTTTAAAGGAAGATTTGAGAAGGGAAGCTCAGGGAGGAGCCTGCGTAACAAGAAGATTACTACAGAGGAAGCTCAGTCTGGATATTTCCTTGGAACATAGTGTTAAAATATGAGTTAAAATATATAGAGATGGAAATGTAAAATAATGTCATACAAGCCCTGTCTTAATAGAGCAGGTGGCAAAAAAGTTGAAGGGTTAAAGAGCTTACATAGGGATTAAGCGCATTAATGTAATATGAAGTGAGCCTCAACAAAGCTAACTTAGGGATTGTTTGCAGTGAACTGCGTGTGTAGCCTGCGAATACAGCCGCCTATCATCGCTCCCGGCCGCTAGGGGTGTTTGCGATGAGAGGCGGTTGTATTCGCAGGCTGCTGCATGCTGTTGAGACCATCGTCGAGTCAGAACTTGGTGGCTTTTTTCAGGGTTGGTTGTAATGAGGACGTCTCAAAAACAGTAAAACCTGATAGATAAAAGGAGCAAAAGAAAAGAGAAAGAGCGTTAAAAATACGGGCTAAACTACAGAATACAGACGTAAGAAAATATAAGAACCGATTGTGTAAATGAAGTCTAAGTTGACTTTTAAGTTAAATACTGGGAAATCGTAAACCATGTTTAAGTGGGTGTAAATGTTTTGCTATTACTGTAACTTCGAGGAACTTGATGAAGCCCAAACTTCACTACGGAAGAGCAATCCATTTTCAAGTAAATATGGTTAATCAAACTGACCCCGCTTCAAGACTGGTTTAAAGTGATTCTTTTAAAACAAAAGTTGACGAAAAAAATTGGAAACTTTATCTGATTTTTCCCTATCGTGTAATGTCTCCAAATGTGCAATAAAAAATATGTCAAGTTATCCTATATATGCCCCTGTAAAGTTACTTATCAAGTGCGTGATTTTTTCTTTGACTCCCTTCAGTTACATTTCACTGTAGCTGGAAACACAGCGGATATCTTGGGGCGAATTTATAAATCCGCTTTCAGAATGTGCGCGCTAATCACGCAAGAAATTATGCGGTAGCAATGGGCAATGCAGTAAAAGAAAATCGCCTTAAATCCACCTAAGCGATTAATTTGTAAAAGTATTTTGGAGGAAAGAATGTAGTTGTAGGATATTGTTATTGTTCAGGGAGGCGGCCCTTTGCATTATCGCTTATTTCTCCGAGCCCATCGTAGTTCCTAGCGACCAGAACAGCTGATCACGACATTTGTCTGCATGCTCGCGAAATTGGAAATTGGCGATCACGACGGCTCAGAAGGGAACAGAAACTTCGGAACGTCGAGGGTTTAATGGCTCTACGCGTGCATTATTTACTTCCTTACATTTCTTTGTTGTTCTATGCACAATTAGAATATGAATTGATCAAATTCAAGGTTTAATGGCGAAAATGTTCCCGAATTGATTCCGAACCGGAATGTAGGGTCTAGTTAACCTGATGCTATATGCAGGTTGTATGTTTCTCTAATTTGTTAAATTTAAATTATTGAAATAAAATGAGAAAAAAAATGATGAGAAATGCTCTATTTTAACAACTTAAGTAATGCTTCACATAAGAACGATAGCAAACTTCATTGTTCTGCGGCATTGGCCCGTTTTCACAAAGCATATCTTTGATTTCATCAAGATTTGATGAAGTTCCCCAAGTACAATAGCTGCGGTTACACGTTGCAACTTTTACCTAGGTAAATTTGAAATAACAATAGCTGCGGCACGCTTAAGAGTGCAGCGGCTATTGTTAATTCAAATTAAGCGTGCAGCTGCTATTGTTATTTCAAATTTACCTATGTAAAAGTTGCAACGTGTAACCGCGGCTAATATCTTTTAAAAATTGCATGTTGTGCGATTGGGTCTCAAATTACTTGAAACCTAAAAACAAAATAGACAAAATGCACCCGTTGAACCTTAACTTTTTAGCGGTCTTTGAGTCTTGGCCAATGAGATCACTTGTAACAAGTTGACATTCCATCGTGCATTTCCTTCTTTATATGTGGATCATTACTTAATAGACAGCGCGTATACTCAATTTTGTGCGAGTAACCAGGTGGTTAACTAAATTACACGTCGCGGAATAATACACAGGTGACCTCCAGTCTCATCTCAGAAGCGTGGATTGGATAATGCCAGCTAAACCAACATAGTTGACAACAAAAATAGAAGAAATAAGACAGAAATATGACAGATGCGGGACAAAAGATACGGAAATCAATTTAAACAAGAAAGAGAGACTTAAATATACAGAGCCGGACCAGTCACCTAACTTCGGTTGAAACCACTACACCACCACCTGTGTGCTACCGAGTAATGGTGAATTAGGCTTCGTAAGGCGTTTACAAGCAAATAGTTCAAAATGGGGCTTCAAGATTCCTTGGATATTTGAAATTTAGAAACATAGGTAAATAAATTTTAAAAACTGTTTCACGAATTGTTTGCATTAGTTGACAAATAGAGAAGCTCGTCTCTAGAACAAAGATTTTCCAATAATTATGAGTGAATATGCTGGTGAAAAACCGATTCGAAATAAACAGTCAGTGAACGGACTTTATCGATGATAAGGGAAAGCTTTCCTTTAATAAACTAAATCAGTGTAATGTATCAGTTGCTTGATGGACAATGAGATGATCAATAACCCAATGAAATTGTTTGTAAATTAAAGTGGTAGAAAGAGAGTTGATTTGTGTAAGTTTAACCTTGCGCATGATGTCGCTGAACATCATTCGGCGATAAATCAAATATTCTTCGAGAGAATTCCTTTTCTTTCTCATATAAGAAGCGTGGATTGGTTTCAAACTTTAAAAGTTTGATAATAGGGTGGACTGAATAAAGAAATGGCGTGGGTATTTTTGGCCGCCTGCTACTCGTACGTAAATCCACATTAAATGAGGAGAACTAATATGTGGACTTGATTTTAGAACTAAATCTGATAGATACGAAAACCAATTGAAACGAGAGACTTAAATTAACATGCAGGGCCGGACGACTCGCCTAACTTCGGGTTGAAAACACTATACCAACACCGGCGCGTTACGTACCGGCGAGTAATGGTGAATTATTCAGTTTTGTGTAAGTCATTTAACCTTGCGCATGATGTCGCTGAATAACATTCGGCGATAAATCAAATATTCTTCAAGAGAACTCCTTTTCTTTATTTTCCACTAAATGACACGTCGAAAAAACATAAGGGTGACCCCAAATCTCATATGAGAAGCGTGGATTGATTTGAAAAAAAACACTTAAGTGCACCCCTATTAGTGTGTGATTAATATTTTGGTAATGCCTGTTTTCACTAGCGACGTAAGCACTAATCACGCAAGAAATTATGCAGTAGTCATGGGCAATGCGGTGTAAGAAAATCGCCTTAAATCGACCCTATGAGATAAACTTGTAAAAGTGTTTTGGAGGAAAGAATGTAGTTGTAGGATTGTTATTGTTCAGACGGAGGCGGCCCTTCGAATTCGCATTTCTAATATCGTTTAGTTCTCCGAGCCCATCATAGTTTCCAGCGACCAGAACAGCTTTGTCTGCATGCTAGCGAAATTGGAAATTGGCGATCACGACGGCTCAGAAGGGAACAGAAACTTCGGAACGTCGAGGGTTTAATGGCTGTACGCGTGTGGCTTCCGTACATTTCTTTGTTGTTCTATGCACAATTAGAATATGAATTGATGAAATTCAAGGTTTAATGGCGAAAATGTTCCCGAATTGATTCCGACCCGGAATGTAGGGTCTAGTTAATCTGATGCCCCATTTTAACAACTCAATAGACAGCGCTTCTACTCAATTTTGTGCGAGAAGGGTGGTTTAACCAGGTGGTTAACTAATGATTACACGTCGCGGAATAATACACAGGTGACCCCCAGTCTCATCTCAGAAGCGTGGATTGGATAATGCCAGCTAAACCAACATAGTTGGCAACAAAAATAAAAGAAATAAGACAGAAATATGACAGATGCGGGACGAAAGATACGGAAATCAATTTAAACAAGTAAGAGAGACTTAAATTAACATACAGAGCCGGACCAGTCACCTAACTTCGGTTGAAACCACTACACCACCACCTGTATGCTACCGAGTAATGGTGAATTAGGCTTCGTAAGGCGTTTACAAGCAAATAGTTCAAAATGGGGCTTCAAGATTCCTTGGATATTTTCTGAAATTTTGAAATGTAAGTAAATAAATTTTAAAAACTGTTTCACGAATTGTTTACATAAGTTAACAAATAGAGAAGCTCGTCTCTTGAACAAAGATTTTCCAATACATGTAATGATGAGTGAATATGCTGGTAAAAAAACATTCGAAATAAACAGTCAGTGCACGGACTTTATCGATGATAAGGGAAAGCTTTCCTTTAATAAACTAAATCAGTGTAATGTATCCGTTGCTTGATGGACAATGAGATAATCAATAACCCAATGAAATTGTTTGTGAATATTGAAGGAGTGCACATTCTTGTCAACACCGTTTTGTTCGCAATTTTTCTTAAAAATACAGAACAGTTTGACAGACAAATGAAAAGTTTAATTTAACTCAGAAGATTTCAAGTAAACTAAGAAATTAAAGTGGTTGAAAGTCGGAGAGTTAATTTGTATAAGTTTAACCTTGCGCATGATGTCGCTGAATAACACTCGGCAATAAATCAAATATTCTTCGAGAGAACGTCTTTTCTTTCTCATGTAAGAAGCGTGGATTGGTTTCAAACTTTAAAAGTTTGATATTAAGGCGGAAAATAAAGAAATGGCGTGAGTATTTTTGGCCGCGGCCAGCGACTCGCACGTTAATCCACATTAAATGAGGAGAATTAATAAATGGACTTGAGTTTAGAACTAAATCTGATAGATACGGAAACCTATTGAAACAAGAGAGACTTAAATTAACATACAGAGCCGGACCAGTCACCTAACTTCGAGTTGAAACCACTACACCACCACCCTCGCTGGATAACATTCGGTGATAAATCGAATATTCTTCAAGAGAACTCCTTTTCTTTATTTTCCACTAAATAACACGTCGAATAACACACGGGTGAACCCAAATCTCATATGAGAAGCGTGGATTGATTTGGCAAGTTTAAAAGTTTGATATTAAAGTGGAAAATAAAGAAATACAATGGCGTAGGTATTTTTGGCGGCCAGCTATTCATACGTAAGTCCATATTAAATGAGGAGAATTTATATATATGCGGGCTCGAGTTTAGAACTAAATGTGTTTACAAAAATAGCCGATAATAACACTCTGATAAATATATATATATATATATATATATATATATATATATATATATATATATATATATATATATATATAAGTGCATCCATTAGTGTGTGATTAACATTTTTGTGATGCCTGGTTTTCACTAGCGACGTAAGCATAACTGGAAGCAAAAGAATTTGCCGCCGTCAAGTGCTGGAACGAACATTGACATAAAAAGATTGATCCTTATGCTTATGCTTGCGCTTATGTTTATATTTTGTTGGGCCCGTTTTCACAGGACATAAGCGCTCTTATGCTTTCGCCCATGTCTATATGCTTATGTTTATGTCACTAGTGAAAACCAAGCTTAAACAAGATTGGTAGCTTGATTACCAAATCTCAAAATAAATTTCTAGCTATAATCGCCATTGAGTTAAAAGTACACTGTTCCAGGCGTTCTGATAATGAGGAGCCCTGTCATAATAGAGCGCGTGCGTTATTTACTTCCGTATATTTCTTTGCTGTTCTATGCACTGATTAGAATATGAAATGACCAAGTTCAAGGTTTAATGGAGGAAATGCTTCCGAATTGATTCCCGCCGACTCGGAATGTAGGGTGAAGTTAAATAGACAGCGCTTCTACTCAATTTTGTGCGAGAAGGGTGGTTTAACCAGGTGGTTAACTAAATTACACGTCGCGGAATAATACACAGGTGACCCCCAGTCTCATCTCAGTAATGCCAGCTAAACCAACATAGTTGACAACAAAAATAGAAGAAATATGACAGAAATTATGACAGAAATATGATAGATACGGAATAAAAGATACGGAAACCAATTTAAACAAGAGAGACAGTAAATTAACATACAGAGCCGGACCAGTCACCCAACTTCGGGTTGAAACCACTAAAAAATCACCGGCGTGCTCATGAGTAGTAATGGTGAATTAGGCTTCGTAAGGCGTTTACAAGCAAATAGTTCAAAATGGGGCTTCAAGATTCCTTGGATATTTGAAATTTAGAAACATAGGTAAATAAATTTTAAAAACTGTTTCAACTGTTTACAAAAGTTAACAAATAGAGAAGCTCGTCTCTAAAACAAAGATTTTCCAATAATTATGAGTGAATATGCTGGTAAAAAAAACATTCGAAATAAACAGTCAGTTAATAACAAATAAACTGAAAGGCTAAGTAAAGTTAGTCAAGACGTAGAAATCAACCACGTGGTCTTGGCCTCCCGCTTTCGGGAAGTTTTTCATGTCATGAAATAATCTCAATATTCATTGCGGTTCCACAGTAGCCCCCAGACATCCTTCAAGGGTATAAATTAGCATCATTTGAGCCCTTAGTTTCACCAGATTGTTTGGTTTCAAGGCTATCACGTTAATTCGCTTAGCCTTCGCTGTTGGTTGAAGGTCCACCCAAGGAAGACGATGATGCTCAAAGAGTTCACCGCAGTCCTTTTGGGTTTGTCACTCTTTTCAACGGTTCTCGGTATGTCTGATTTTGTTGAAGGATTTCTAATCTAACTGCCGCTTGTTTTAATAACTTTGGTATTCTAACAACGAAAATTGTTAGAAAATTAATTAAATTATAAAACCTTTTCATACTTTTCGCGCTGTTTTAAGATAATTTCAGTTTGTTCACATAGATTTCTGTGAATATGTTTCAAAGTGCTCTCCCAGACAAAGCATTTTGCGAGTGGCGAGCGACAGACTCGTATTTACCAAAAGCAACGATCTTCGTGTCTCTCACTCTATTTTAGCAAAACTTTTACTGTTACAGACAAGGACAACTAATCCACTTGTTTAATTAAAATAAATGCTTTACTATTTTTTGATATTTTAGAAACAGCGACATTTTGTGATTTTACAGTGTGCATAAATCCTTCTAGCTGGCTTACTTAAAAGTGTTCTCTTTTTTCTCGAAGGACACCTGCGAAGGTAGTTCATACTTTCAAACTGGGTTTATCCTAAAGATTCTGATAAAGTGTTTCGCTCCCTAACTACATAAGTGAAAAAAATTTTTTATAAGAACTGTAAGAGGATTTATATGACATCCTTTTTTTTCTTAATTCTCAGAGGCCGATACCGGAGAATCATTGCAAGTGAAGCTTTACAACCGCGACTTTCATGCCTCACCTTCTAAGATACAGGAAATGTTGAAGAAGGCAGATCTCGAGGGTCATGGCTACAAGAAAGAAGTCACTACCAAGCGGGTGAAAAAACCTGACAAACCGGAATATCTACAGGCATGTTACAACTACTGTGTTTGTGTGATTTCGCTTTGAAAAGTACAGTCTCTGTTACAATTTTCACGGGAAATCGGTTGGTTCATAGTTTATGTAAATGAGACGCAAAAAGCCAACATGGACATGAATTTCATTGGAGATTTGTCGTGTTCCATTTACCAGAATTTTTTAGAGCGCCGTTCGAAGCCTTGAAAACTGAGTTAAATTAATATTGGTTTCAGGCCTGGAACTGGCAGAATACTGAATACTGAACCTTTTTCTCTTTTTTCAGAAATCGGACTACTACTACAAGATAGTGAATTGCTCAAGGGTTCCAGAGATTGAACAAGAAATGGACAATTTACTGTCTGGTAAAACTGCAATCTGTTTCACAGTACTTCTTTGAAGAAAATTATTCTTAATTATACAAGGCAGTTAAGGCGAGAAAAGAAGAAGAACTGACGAGAAAAAAATCCTAAAAATGCTTAGTTGTATATTTAAAAGTTTTGTTGTACGAAATCTAGTCGGAGCTAAGGTATCGCTATAGGTGGTTTGACGATGTTTAGTTTTCGTGATTTAACGCGCTCGATTTACAAGAAAACCCCAACAACCTAAAATTTTCTGAAAACTTAATAAATGTGAAATCGCTCCATATCTTTGTAAATTATGAAAATGAAAACCACTAAGAAATATTAAAGAAACTAAGCCTAACTCCGGTTCGTTTCCGCGCGCGAATTAAAAGAGCGTTATAATTAATATCGCCGTGGAATGTTTCATCGCATGTTATTCTCATAAACGGTGTCCGCAATTTCTCGAATGTCGTTTCATTTTTGTGTTCTGCTGACGTAGTCAGCGAACACTATTATCATCGGGCGAGGAATTTTGTGTAAGGAAACATTTCCGGTGCAACATATAGACTACTTCATGGGCAGTGCGGGCGTACGGATATAAAGCCTCGCTCGTTCGATTTCTGATACAAACCAACTCGTGCGTAAATACCGTACAAAGCACTGCCCATGCTGTAATTTGTTTATTTTATACATACAGAGATTTGTGATTGGACGAAACGCTTTTTTCACGTGTGAGAAAGTCGTTTCGCCATTGTGATTGGCTGCGAACCCCGAACGGGGTTTTCACACGTCAAATTTCAATAGAAAATCTCAATAAGTATGAAATAAAATAGAATTGTCAATCGCAACCAATCAAAGCGAAGAACTGACGAAATCGGAAGTAGTTCTGATAATTCTCTTACAATTCTTCATATGCTCAAAACTCGAATAATATTCCATCTATTCCCTTCAATTGGCCACTCCGAAAAATACCATAATACTCTTTTATGCGCAGGCTCGGCCTTGCCGGGGTGTAATTATTCAAGTCTCCTTTGTTAGAATGGCACAATGGCATTCAGAGTACATGTAGGAACACTAGGACGCAGCATTGTGTGTTCGTATACAAATGTGCCCCGTATGCAAATTGCCAAGAAGTTGAAGCATAGCACATGCAGTTCGCGCTGAAAACAAAAGAAATTGGAAAAATGAGGCTTACATCAAGTACCACCCAAACCTGCACTTTAAAGAGTACAATGGTATTTTTAATAGTTTCTGGAGTGGGCAATTAAAGACTGAATTTCAGCTTAAGAGTAGGCTATTAAGATTTTAGAATTTATCTGCCACTACAAATTATTACAGCGGTCTAAAGCGTAGCGAAATCGCATGACGACGGACTCATATCATGTAAGACCATAAAAGTTTATTTACTTTTGACTGAGAGAAATTATAATTCTTCATGCTTACCTTTGATAATTCATAACTCACATAATAGAGCAGTTTTCAATTGAGTATCGAAGGTAATTACACAATTGCTTTGGTTTTGCATTGCTACGATTTGTGATTGGCTAAAAAATCTTGCGCCACTTTCTCGACCAATCAGAAGTAAAACCAAAACCAATTGTGACTTGCTCGCACGCGTTTTCCCGCGCTTGGCGCCGCCGACGTGTATTTGCTTCGAGCTCTGATTGGTTCATTGGATTATTACGACTGCTGTGATTGGTCAGATTAATTACTTTGGTTTTGGTTTTACGACACTCGATTGAAAACTGCTCTATTCCATCGATTCACTTGAATTAAAGACTGCCACTAGAATTTAATTTTAGCTTGTCGAGCCTATCAAGAAAGCGTTGGAGCTAGCCCAGACACCAGCTGACGAGTTATTGCTCGACTGAGTTTGATGGATAGTTTAAACCCAGCGTTCCTGCCAGTACATCTGCTCACCAGAAAATGCACTCAAATCGTTTGTGAAATAGCATTTGCTCGTATGCTGTGCAATTCACGCTATATCAGCAGAACACACGGTCCCAATGGAGCCCTTTTTTTCTATCCCCTCCTGAAGTGTTTAATTTTGGTCTTAGCACCGGCACATCGTTCGAATTAAAAGGAGCGCGTAAATGAAACAATTTAGTCTTAATGGTGAATTTGTCTTCTTCCTTTAATATCTGTTAGGAATTTCTTACGCGAGCGCGTATAATCATGAAAACTATAAGATTGTCAAATCACCTATACTGATGCCTTAAAATAAGCAAGTATTGTTTCTGAAAACCTGTTGTTTTGACCCCTCTTAGGTGCATTTGGATCTGAGCTGGCCGCCAAGTTAACCAAAGAAATGGACGTCAGGCACTTGGGGGACACGGGGCAGTGTAAAACGGGAGTGGAGATTGTTTTCAACTATGGCAACAAGAAAGCCAACCTGCAACGCCAAAAGCGTGGCTGGAGAATTAGAGTTCGCATCAGGATAAAAATAACCATACGTAGACGAAGTAGTCGACGTAATCGAAGTAGTCGACGTACTCGACGTACTCGACGTAGTCGACGTAGTCGACGTAGTCGAAGTAGTCGACGTAGTCGACGTAGTCGACGTAGTCGACGTAGTCGAGGTAGTCGACGCAATCGAGGTGGTCGACGTAGTCGAGGTGGTCGACGTAGTCGAGGTGGTCGACGTAGTCGAGGTCGTCGAGGCTAAGGAGCACTTTATCGTGAGCTTGATTAAATCCGCCTTTTAACAACATGTTGGATTAAAAAAAAACTAAGCTGTTAGATTTTGAGTTGTGGTCCGATCGTCTTGTAACTCGATCCGAAAACGACTTGAAAAAGTAGAAATGCTTGTTAGTGGTGATAAAAGCTGAAATAAATAAACTCATGGTTAAAACTTTATTTTTATTTGACGTTTGATATTTTGGACGGGATTTACTTTGTCTTCCTTGTGCTCCAAAATAGAACAATTTATTGTTTTTAGTTTTGGTGCGCCCCACAAAGCAAAACAAGGGGCTCCTAGCAGCCTTTACCCTTATGTCCGACATGGCGAAGAGTACTCTTTTCGTTCAGTCATCGTTCCTGCAAACCACGTTGTTTACTATTGATTGTTTTGGAAATGAAGGCTGTACCACAATGAAGGGAATGATTCTTCTAAGTCTTATATATACCAAACATGAACATTGCTAATGTAAGTAGGGTTGTAGGAGACGCTGTCGTGACACTTGAGTAACGTTCTTTTACCGGAAGTGAGAGTAGTCGGAAGTCACTAAACAGGAAGTGTAGTGGCAAAGCAATAAACCGGAAGTGTACAATTTAAAATATGCGTGCATAAATTTGCATGCAAAATCGTGACACAAAAAATAAAAATAGCAAGAAAAACGGAGCCGAAACCTTACCTCATGCCGCTACGCGCATGAGTAAAAGGGTAAATCGCAGGTTACCCCCCCCCCCCCGGGTCTATTGGGGGTTTGCACACGACGTCATGAAAATAAAAAATCTAAACTATATATCCTACAAAGCTGTTTCAAACATGGTATGTAGATACCAGTGTTACAATCCTTCAGAAAAAGGTTTCAGGTTTTAACGATGTTTTTCTTCCGACTTTTAAAGATTTTAAATGTGTCACGCAATTCGTCACGCTATTTCAATAGTAAGCCGTGAAAATAAGCAAAATTAAACCAGTTGAAAGTTATTTTTGCATTATAGATGCCTATAAGACAATTTAATGGAACTCATAGTGAGTCCACTATCTTGTGATGAGATTTTGGGCGTAATTGAGACTTTGAAGTTTTGGCCGCCATGTTGGTGCCCGTAATTTACAAAAGTGGGGCCCCAAGATGGTCGCTCCATACATTTCTTACTTAATATGTCTAATACTCGTTCGAGTATAACTCTAAAACGAAATGCTCTTGCGCTTCAAAATTCGGCCCAGATGTGTAGTTTTAAACTCTCTTCAATTCTATAAACATTTTGGAATCTAAATCTGCTTGTTAATGATTCTGAATTTTGATATGACTTAAGTGAAGACGCCTAATTTCCAAATTCATTGCTCTCCCTCAAAAAATTTGATAAAAAGTTACACCAAGTAGGTCATCTGAACATATCTGAAATGGCTGGCAATGTATATATAACGGTCAAGCGTGATAAAATTACTCGGAAAATGAAAATGCTCAATTTTATATTTTTAGTTAAATCAAAAAGTTGAGTATTTTTTTGGTTATGAACGTTGAGAATGGCCAGATAAACTTTCTAGTGACTTACATTTTCAACGGCACAAAACAGTGAAGGCGCTTAAAGACCCCTCTCTCCCAGCCCTATTTTTGGACTCTGTTCCTTTCTATAGTCCCTGTTCCAGAAATTATCAAATCATAAGTAAAACTTTAGCCTGCGGATGTCGCGTTGCGTAACGGGCGCTGGTTTAAAGTACAGCTCAATATCAAGGAAGCGCGGGAGAGGTTTCTAAGAAAAGATTGAACACTTAAAATTTCATTATGGGCAATCCTAAAAATTTTAACTGAGGCTTGAAATCACAAACTGCCACTTTTGTAACAATGAAAAGGAGGAAGAGAAGAGGTTTCGACTAATCACTGCCACAAACTTATGAAATAAGACAGCGCGCCACAAAATCCACTGAGCAGTTCCCTTTCCATTCCTAGTGCCAAAACGTACACCTTGGACACTGGGAGCTTCCTTCACACTGCCGGCCATCAGAATATGGAACAACCTTCCAGAAACCATTGTCAGAGAAATAATATCTGATGGTCAAATTCAAGCCTTCAAGAGCAGTGTCCATGAGTATCTTGCCTCTTCCTGGAGTTTTTTATATTTATTTTCAAATTGCGGCGGAACCAATTGATTGGCCCCTCAGTCCCCCTTTATTATTGGGGGCATATACTCTGATGTGGCTATTGTTCATACAGGCATTTATGAAAAAAAGTGGTAAAATCAAGTAGCGTAGTGTTCTTCTCGAGGAGAAAGCGTGGACACAAAATCACGCTAGCGCTTTAGAAGCATTTTTTTATTTTCACACTACAAGTATGTCTCAAGCAAGAGCTTGACTCCAGCGAATACGAAACTACGTATAAGATTAAGTTAACAGATCGGTTTTAATTTTCCATACATGTTTTGCTTGAAAGGGGGCTACTTCTTCTTCAACCTATTTTGGTCTACAATATCTCATTTTAAAGCTTAAATGGGCCATGTCGCCTATTTTTAGTGTCACTTTGAAATGCCAAAAAACATGTTCGTTTCAATGGAAACCTAGAAATAATGCAGGTCCAGTTTTGTTACCAAATACTCTACCAGTGCACAGAAAGTAGTATTCATTATCTCTGGCAGCGCATGGCCAGGATGGAAACGGATTGTAACTTGAAAAAATTGGCCAATTTTTTCAAGTTCCTGCCAAGTGTCGTGGAAAAATCGCAGAAAAACGTATTATGGTTTATTCTTCCTTGAATAAATCACTTGATATTTTCTTCTTGGTGTTCTAAGAACAATTTTATGTTTGAGCCAAGGTATCTTGTCAACTATTTGGTGTATTTTAATCAAAACACTGACACTGAGGAGCACTGTAAAAATATCTCACTTTCACTTCTTTCTTTGTATCGGCTACGTAAAAGACTTTGCAGTTCCTTTTGGTCGCAGTAAACTGTGCATGAATGTGAATAGTTTCATATTCTCGCTCTGCTTGAAAATCAAGGTTGGACTCCATTGTATCATCATTATCTTCAGGGGCGGCGGAGGAGCGTTTTGAAACGTGGGGGGGGGGGGGGGAAGGGGGGGTCATCGTACACCAAGCCAAGCGCATACCCCTACTCAAATTTCCCAAAATGTACTTTGTGTAGTTCGTTGGCACAAGCAAACCTCTTTGCAATCCTAGCAGTGTGCAGCGTGTCCGTAATCGATTTGTGACAATGCATAAGCAGGCAGTTGTTCAGACGATCCTGAATAATAAAGCCCTCAAATGTAATGTGAATGACAGATGATGTCCAACATAAGACAACTTCAGTTTGTCCAAGTTTGGTTGTCCGAGAAAGATATGCATGACTGGCGAAATCCTGGTCCTCACAACTTAGGGCTCGTAACCTTTTTGTGCAAACTGAAGAAAGCACGGTAAAATCCATTATTACATTTGTGGTCAATTCGTATTACATTTGAGGGCTTTATTACATTTGTGGTCAATCCTTATTACATTTGTGGTCAATTATTACATTTGTGGCTTCAACAGTGTAGCATGCGCCACATTCATGGGCTCATCGCTTAGATTCACTGCATTTCACCAGGTGTGGGATGCCCCACACTTGCTGGCTCATCCATTACCGGCGGGGCCGGTGTTGTTGCTGCCACTCCCCTTTATATACGTTTTGCTGGGTGTGTCACTGCCACCCTTAGTTTACTCCAGGGTGCACCCAACAACCTTGGTCCCATTAACTGCCAAATATTGTGTGGTTCTCTTGTGTATTTACTTATGAGCGAGAAAAGTTGTTAACTTGTAGAAAACTACACCTACATATATGGAGGCAGAGATTTTATTTTACTATTTGGCTTTTCCTTCCCGCAGGTGATGCCGGCAAGATCGCTTGAAAAAAGGAATGCTTTGTGGATGATGTTTTTATTGCCTTTGATTCATCTGTTGGATCCCAGATCATGTGAGACATTGGTGCATTTGAATGCAGGAGCACTGATAAAGAAATTGAGCCAGTTTCATCAGAATCTGCCGATACTCTGGCTCACTTGTTATAGCAGCTTTCTATCACTGATTTAAAGCTTAAAGTGTTCAAAGAGTGATAGAATTAAACCGGTCAAAGATGTAACTGGTGGAAAGTCAGCTAGGTTTTGTCTGACTGACATGACAGCTTCTTATCATGTTGGTTTTGTGAATCAGTTAAAGAACCGAACAGACATCATTCGATAAGAGTCCTCTAAAGACCCGGCTAAACAATCAAACACCCTCATCCATTGTGTTTGTCATGCAAAATGTTCAGTGGCTATAACATAAAATGGTACTCATGTTTGACTAAACATTAAAACATAGTAGCCTACAATATGCTTTGCGCATATTTATGCAGAATTCCTTTGTCCTCTTAAGGCACTTGATCTACAAGTAAATTTGTAATTGGCTCCTTGAAGTTTTTTTCTGGCTTGTGCAAACTTTGTAGAAGAAGCATCTAAATGATAAACCATTTGTGCATAATGTACATTAATGCAACAATATTCCAGAAGAGAATGTTTAATTTGGAAGAAACTTGGAAATTAAACCATTTGTTGCAAAGTTGATGGCGGCAGCGGATCAAATATACACATACATGTACATTGTATGCTGTTCAAACACAACGTGAGATGAAAATGTTTGCTCATTTAGCTGGGCGTTACCCCTTTCACTCCCCTAACTTTTGTGCCTAATTGTAACCATTCAAATGAAAGCTGTTGAGCAGTACTTTCCTGAGGTACTGTTTTAATGCTACAAAGAGGTTCTAACTCTTGAGTCTGAATGAAATTCTTAAGTGTGACCATTGAATTGAAAGCTACTGAACAGTACGTTCTTATGTACTATTTGTTAATCAGTATTTTTTTTAAAAAAAAAAATGGAAAATTAGGATTTTTGTTGAACATTTTGCTTTTGGCAACTCTTGGGAGGGAAAGAGTTAATTAACCCTTTCTCTCCCAGAGTGAATTATGGAGACATGTAGTGTAGTTCTAACTTTTAAGTCTGTTGACGAAATCTTATGGTGTGACCATTCAAATGAAACCTCTTCAGCAGTACTTTTGCATGGTACGAACTGTTTTTCAATATTTTACAAAATGAAATTTGGGATTTTTCTTGAATTTTGGTATTTGGCACTCTTGGGAGTTAAGGGTTAATAATCAGTGACTAAGGATGATTTGAGAAGGCAAACCCAGGGAGGAGCCGACGTAACTAGAAGGTTGCTACAGAGGAAGCTCAGTCTGGATATTTCCTTGGAACATAGTGTTAAAATATATATAGGGGGAAGTGTAAAATAATATACAAGCCCTGCAAAAAAATTGGTGGGTTAAAGAGCTTACACAGGGATTAAGCACATTAATGTAACATGAAGTGAGCCTCAACTAAGCCTAACTTAGGGATTGTTTGCAGTGAACTGCGTGTGTAGCCTGCGCCGGAATACAGCCGCGTGCCTCTCATCGCTCCCGGCCGCTAGTGGCGTTTGCTATGAGAGGCGGTTGTACTCACTGGCTACTGCAGTTGAGACCATCGTCGGGTCAGAATTCATTAGTGGCTTTTTCAGGGTTGTTTGTCATCGAGAGGTCTCAAAAATAGTGAAGCTCAGATCGATAGAAGGAGCAAAAATAAAGAAAAGAGAAGAGAAAGAAAGTTAAAGATAAATAAGAATATATAAGAACCGATGGTGTAAATGAAGTCTTATACCCCATTCACAAAAAACGTTTAAACATGTTTAAATGTTGTTTAGTTTAAAACAGGTTTAGAAATATACCTGCTAACCTCCCGTAATATTTGGAGTGAAATCTTTACTAAAAGAAACTTTAATGACTTTTATTGCCATTCCAGATCGTTTGAGTCGTATACATTTAAAAACGTTCAAGATGGAGACTAAAAACGCAGTTAAACTAAACAACATTTAAACATGTTTAACCGTTGGTGTGAATGGGGCTTAAATTAGTTGACTTTAAGTTAAATACTGCAAAGTCATAAACCATGTATGTGCAGGGATGTAAATGTTTTGGTACTAATGGAACTCCAGTGATCAAGCCCAAACTTTACTATGAAGACCAAGTGTAAGCATGTTCTAGCAAATATGGCTAATCAAACTGCTTAAAACTGGTAAATTAAGGTGATTCTTTTAAATTAAAAGTTGACGAAAAATGATGGAAACTTTAGCTGATTATTCGCTGTCGTGTAATGTCTCCAAATGTGTGAAAAAAAAAATAGATCAAGTTATCCCATATATCTCTGCAAAGCTACTTATCAAGTGCGTGCTTTTTTCATCAACTCCGTTCACGTGTATTTCGCTGTAGAATAGCCTTCAATAGCAGACGTTTTTAGCCAGACAAGACTTCTCCTCTCGCAGGCTAGCTGTAGCTGTAAGCAAAGATATTTTAGGGCGATTTTTAGAAACCTTAATGTGCGCGCGCTTATCACGCTAGAAATTATGCAGTAATAATGGGCAATGTGGTAAAGAAAATCGTCTTAAATCGACCCAAAGAGATAAACTTGTAAAAGTGTTTTGGAGGAAAAAATGTGGTTGTAGGATTGTTATTGTTCAGAGAGGCGGCCCTTCGCATTTATAATATCGTTTAGTTCTCCGAGCCCATTATAGTTCCCAGCGAACAGAACAGTTGTTCATTGCATTTGTCAGCATGCTAGCGAAATTGGAAATTGGCAATCACGACGGCTCAGAAGGGAACAGAAACTTCGGAACGTCGAGGGTTTAATGGCTCTACGCGTGCGTTATTTACTTCCGTGGATCTCTTTGCTGTTCTATGCACAACTAGAACACGAAATGACCAAATTAAAGGTTTAATGGAGAAAAATGCTCGCGAATTGATCCCGACCCGGAAGTAACATGTCGACATATATGTAATTCTCAACCTCAAAATAATCTCAATTGTTTTTTTTCATATTGCCCATTACAACCGCATAACGTGATTAGCGTGCGCACATTCAGAAAAAAAGCGGGTTTATAAAAATCGATGAAATTATCCCAGAAAATGTGAAAAACAAGATGCTGTCAGAAATGTGATTAAATAACCATGAATTACGTTAGCTTTAAACCCAACGGAGACAGAAATCCCGATAAAGAGCATTTAGGTGGGGGGAAGCAGAGACGCAACGACCTTTAGTCCAACGCCGGCTAATACTGAATAACTGAGTAATTAGCAATGACTTTTAAGAAGATTTGAATAATATGGAAATAATTCGCGGATTCAAAGCAGTGTGGGATTTGATCAAATATAAAATAGACTCGTGCATATACTATACATACACAACTGGTGGAAATGAATTAAAAAGAGAAATGCAATAATGCCAAGAGAAATTTGATGTTGATCCGACAGAGGATAATTCTATCTAAACTAGAAATTATTAAATCTTAAAATAACGTTAACTCACTGTATGCCGGACTTATATTAAACTGACGGAAACATTGAATATACGATCCATACCTCGAAAACAAATTAAATGGGAAAGCGGTCTTGCTTCAATTTTCTTCTTTGGTTGCTTCTATTGAGGAGAGAAAAGAATAGAATACATCAGTCCTGACTCAATTTGATGTACCACCAAATTCTCGCAATCAGTAAGGAGAATTAGAATCAGTTCAAATTTGCGACAGAGCGTTGTAATGGCGACGATACAAAGCCCTCTATTACTATAGTATATCTGTAGGCCAGTTTCTATGATCAAATGATGTAAAATATGATAAAATGGATCCCTGTCCCGTTTATTTGGTAATTTTTAACGTAATGAAGCCACGTATGTAAAACAGGCCATGATTATAAAATTATATAATGATATAATAAAATTCAAGTTCGATGTGGAAGAGTGCACAATGAATTTGTAATTCAGTTTATCTTTGGCGTCATTTTAGAGGTTACATTTTTTACGTTAATTTTCTCGTCAGTTCAATAAAACAAAACTGCGAATCAATGCGTGCGGCGATGTCAATCTTACTGTTACAAAATGTCTCGATATATTACATGTGAGGAACCTTGTAATTACTATAAAACGCTTCTCCTCGCCTTGGCGGACAATATTCGATTCAACGACAGTTATCGGCGGCATGTCTTCCAGCTTGTGACCCAGTGTTCCAGGTTAGTCTTGACGTTTTATCAATTTCAGACGATATTGATCGCTGCTTTCTGAAACGAACTACCAATCATGCAGCACTGGTCTTTATATTTCAATGAAGGAGTAGTTTTAGTCAGTTTTGCAATCGTTATCTACAGGTCGAGCTGCATTTGATCTAACCAGTATTAAAACATGACACACTTACATCTTGATCAAAAGATGATGGCTACATTGCGTAGATGTTGAACAAACAAATATACACTAGCTTAGCGTCCTAAACAGCTACTGTAAACCCTGATTTGAAGATTTGAACCATGAGCTACCTGAGCTACTATTGTCTGCCTATCGGCTGATCAAAGTCACTCCAACAGTGACCGATCTGCCGGATTAACCGTACTTTCACTTAGTTAATACATTTTAGTTATTTTATATGTATCATGTCACTTTTAAAATAGTGCTGTTACACAAAATTAAACAGTTAACGCTTTTAATTCTTTCTTAACGTCAGTGTACTAAATATATCCGGTTACATAAGTCGTTTGTGAAGTCATGAGTATGATATTGGGCGCGGAATGCTACGAACAGGATCATGTAAATCATCTATTTACACCAATTGAGTAAATTGCAGCAGGTTAAAAAGCACTTGAAAGAGCCTCTGTCACTTCATGACTTTGAGTCACAATTTGCTAACTGAATGCGAGGTATTTTTGATACTATGGTCGCTTATCAATTTGTATAAATTTTAAATATTTACAGCCATTTGTCTGGCATGCAGGCTCTGTTGTCATTTCAGAAACTTTCGGCCTATTGTAACTCGGCCAGTGGTCGGTTTGAATGAAGAAATACGTAAAGATAATTAATATTGCCCATCTGTTAGCTTGCCGATGGTAAAATAATGTTTCAATGAACATCCAGTTGAGCATAGTGCGTTTAATTTACAGCAATGAACTGGATAGCAATCAGGTCTGTCTGAAAATCTGTTGTGTACAAAAATGATAATTTTTTATTCATAGAAATATTTCGTACGATTCGCAAATAGAAACGAAATCGGGAAGTTTGTAGATAGTATAACGTCTCGATTTTCACTGATGTAAGTTGATACAAATGCAGATTCTCTCAACTGCTACTGGGAGTAATGTCCTAAAATCGAAAAGGAGAATTCAATTTGTGTTTCCTTTCACTATAAACCTGCCTTTGAAGTACGTATTAAAAACTTGTATACTACTTGGAAGATGGCAGTAAAATAATAAATAATTATAAAATGCATCGAATGTAACTGTAAATCGTTAATTTTAAGTGAAAGTTCATTTGACTAAAACCTAACCAAAATTAAAACTTAAAGTTAACGGGAAGTTTTACACGTTGTGTTAATCAAAATATATCAATATTTAATTATTATTGAGGAGTAAAAATAACATAACCATTATTCTTACCTGCAGTACATTTATTTAAAGCAGTAACTCTTTTTATAACAAATATGGCGGTCAACATCCAAATTGAAGTTTCGCGCCCCATTTTTGCCAGTTCGACAGCGCGTATATACTCAATTTTGTACTAGAAGCGTGGTTTAACCATGTTTAACCAGCTGGTTAATTAAATTACACGTCGAATAATACACAGGTGACCTCCAATTTCACCTGGCATGAGAAGCGAGGATTTGTTTTAAACTTTAATAAGTTTGATATCAAGGCAGGAAGATTCAGAAGTGGTGTTGGTTTTCTTTTTTTAGCGGCCAGGTACTCGTCAGTATAAAACGGGAACCTGTACCAAGTGAATCCACAATAAATGAAGAGAGTTAATTTTTATAGTTTGGCGGAACTGATATGTTAAAAAATGTAATATAATAACCAAAACACTAACTAATTAACTAGGATGTCTAAGTTGCATTCACTTGGGGCATCTGAACCATTTTTAGGAATTCACTTGGAAATTTTCCCTGTCATTTACACCCTTAGACTTATAAGTGTTTCAGATATACTGGCGAAGACAGTAGTTGAAATCCATGTCAAAAAGTTCTCTCAAGAATAGATGCATTTTATCGTCGAGTGATGAAATTCAAAGACATCCATGCAGATTAAACATACACATCAGTCTCGTTTCAACATTTTTTTAGCTTACTTGAAATTGTCTGAGTTTAAGTTATATTGGTCTTTTTTTTTAGAAAAATTGCAAACAAAGGGTTGGCACAGGAGTGCACCCCTTGAATTCGCAAGCATTTTCATTGGGTGATTGATCGCTTCACTTTCCATCAAGCAATTAATATATTACACTGATTTTAGTTTATTAAACGAAAAACTTTCCCTATTAGCTATTAAGTCCGTTTACTTCGTTTACTGTGCTGTCGTGAATGTTTTCTTTTCGCAGTATCTTCACTTATAGTTATCGCAAAATAAGACAAAAACGTCGGGCTGATTTACGGGCGTCCTATAAAAACTGAATTTAAAAATTACAGGTCTCGGGCTCCAAAAGTCTTTGGAAGTTTTAAGAAACGAACAACTGGTCTCTGTCGTTGTGTTGTTTCTCAGTACAGTAAATAAGTAATTTTACTTCACATTCTTTCTTCCTTGCCACCTTTTTGTATAAACGAGAACCAGCAAACCGTTAGTGAGAAACATAAAAATGCTGTGATATAAATCTGCGCGGTGGAATAAAAATCTAGTAAAGAGTAGTAAATATCGGCTATTGCAGCGCACCATGAGACACCAAGGAATTATCTGTTATTCTTGATGAGGTAACTTGAACATTCTGACTGAGGCAAAATTTGTTGGGCCAACAAGGCGAGTTCACATTTTATAAAAAAAATGAAGTCTTGATTTAAACAGGGCGGTGGCACTAAATAGCAAATGCAATAAACTTGTGGCCCTCTATGACACTACACTAATTTACAAAACTATGAAATTACGAATTTAGATAGCAATCGATAAATGTACTTAGTGCTAAAAACTAACTTGCTCTTTTTTAACTGAATGCGCATTTTGATCATATTTTCATGGAATTTGCGGACTGTAATATTAATTGTTATTAATAATATTATTAAAAGTAAATCAGTCAAGGTTAAATAACAAAAGAAATACCTGTCTTTAATTTCTTCCGAAATACGTCATTGGGTTTCGGGAAGTTTTTCATGTTCAATAGTAGCCCAGACATCCTTCATGGGTATAAATTAGCAACATTTCAGCTCTTGGTTTTACCAAATTATTTTGGTTTCAAGGCAGTCACTTTAATTCTCCTAATTATCACCGTTCATTCAAGATTATTTAGAGTGAAAATGACGATGCTGAAAGAGTTCGCCTCAATCTTTTTGGGTTTGTTTCTCTTTTCCACGATTGTCGGTACGTCTGATTTTTCTCAGCGATCCCGTAATGTCTAACCATTGTTTATTTCGATAACTTTGATAGCAAAGACAATTCAGCCATCGAACATTTTACATCGAACCCACAATCTACTCTCAGTGCCGATTACTTAACTCGTGAATCAAAGACGGTATGACAGTCAGTTGCTGACCATAATGGACAAAAGAAAACAAAAAAATTATAGAGTAACAGAAAGTATTTCCTATACTAAATAGCTTTAATTTTTGCAGATGCCACATCACACGAATTCGTGTCATTGAAGGTCTACAGTCCGGACGATCGACCCTCGGACGAACAGCTGTTGGCCATGTTAAATAAAGCAGACCTTGAGAAACATAATTACACGAAAGAGGTAACGAAGCTAAAGAGTGAGCCCGGAAGTGACCTCATAAAGTATCACTACCACAAGCTCGTTGACTGCTCGCAAGTGCAGAAAATTATGCAAGAATTGGCGGATTTGATGCCAGGTATAACACGTCAGATTCAGTCAGTCTCTCAGAAGTCATTTCAAAAACTATAAAGGGAAAAATTGTCTCGTTGATTAGTGTAATAATGATTAACAATTTAACTGTGTTTTTTAGGTCCCTTCCTAAGGAAAGTGGGTACGAAGTTCCTCAGGGAGTTCAAAGCCAGAAATCTATCCAGCATGCAGCAGTGCAAAGCGGGTTTGGAGTTCCGTTTGAAAGTCGATAAAGGGAGCAGCGCTGTCAAGAACATTTTCACTCGTCGTCAAAAACGCAGCCCAGTAGCAAGCGTCGTATCTGTTTGTTGTTGCTGTTGTTGTGAGGCAGATGTGTAAAGATCTACCTGCGCGTTGCCAAAATCAGCAGAGACAGGAACAGAAACAGCTGATTATAGGAACATTGTAAGGGGCATAATATGTAGTTGAACGTCATTAATGTTCCACTAAAGACGTTGATTTGCGCGGCGAATATTAGAGTTGTAAACTGGCTAGGTTAAAGCTTCAATAAACGCTCATTAAAATAAACCTGTTGTTGAAAAATCATTTATCTGGGAAAGGAACAACCAAACGAGAAACAGGATCTGCGTTCACTATCCAGCGCTCTTTATTAGTACTCAGTTTGTTAGAATAATATTTTTTTGAGGCACTTCTTCCACGAAATGAAGCTAAAAAATCTCCTCATATGAGACGTCGTCCCTTCAAGGAAAAACACAGCTTTTACAGAGCGAAACAATGGCAAAATTTCCCATATTAGGGTAAACTCCCACAAGGCGGCGTGGCGTTAGATGGAAGGATTTTGGGTGCGCGCGTAACACATGGAGAGTGCGCGGAACGTGAAGGGGGCGGAGGGAGCTACCTCGCGCGCGCCCTCCTTTCCCTTCCCTTCCTACTGCCTATCACGCAGGCTAACATGACATTTATTTTAGATTTCAGCAATGGATTTAAGGAGTTACATTTTTAGAAAAACTAGATTAATACTTTCATACCAATGTCTTTGAATCAATGGAACAACATAGTAAATTTGAACTTTTTGAGCTGGTTAGACACAATCAGGAGCCCGGCCATCATCCCTGGCACAACAAACTCCTCTCGCTGATTGCGGGTTTCCATCAGTCTATCTTCAAAAAAAGGCAAAATATACAGACGGACGTTTTGCTGTTTAATGTTTTCGCAAAACCTATATAGAAATGAAACACTGTTATGTTAGGCTTACTTTCAAATAAAAAAAACTTCTAAACACGATGCGATACATACTTTACTGCTCCAGAAAAGCGCAGGCTTACAAACTAACGAAAAATAATCCCAAGAAAGAAAGCCGGACAAAATGTCAATTTTCCAAAAAAGATGAGAATAATCCCTAGACGAATCGCTTCACATCTACTTCAGCAAGTTTGTTCCTTCAGGATGGCGGTCAAATCAATTTGAGAGCGAGTACACGTAAATTCTCAGAGACCTTTTTTAACAGTCAATCAGAGTTCCCCCTTTTAGCGAGCAGAGTAAATAAGAGCGCTGCTAAAATTGGGACTGATCGCAGGTTGCCCTTCAAGGAACGCAAGAAATTTGGCAGTTAAGTGTTGACGGACCTGCACGACTCCTGCAGTTCGCAAATAAATTTTAAAGCCTTCGTAGCTTAGGCCTTTGGATTTTCCTTTGCGATATGATACTCCTTGAAGATTTCTCTCAGATGTGGTTGATTCTGTATAATGAGCCATTTCCCCATGAGTATGTCCTTTAGTCTGGACAACGCCGGATGGTATTGCGTTACAAAGGGTAGTATTTTTTAACGTGCATTTCTGTTTTTTAGTTCTAGTGTTCAAGTTCAAGTTCATTTATTCACACTTATTCAATTACAATGCAAATGGACACGCTACATCACAATGCCCCCCCCCCCCTTTTTTATGTTCCATTGTTTACCCTGCTCATGCGCAGTTATTTATATGATTTCACTACCTCGTGCTTTTTTCACATCGCAACTAGAACTCGGTTATTGTAAGTCTTTTCTTACAGTAATATAGTCTCATAGACTCTTTATCAAAACAAATTAAACGGATTATAAAGCCTGCACATTAATTCTGGTCCTTCGAGCCGGATTGCTACTCAAGAAAGTGTCAAGAAAACATACAGTCCTCGATCGATCATGAACTGCTTCGCGTAATGGCTGAATCAAGGGAAGCACTAGTACAGAAGCGAGCAAATACCAAGCGTCGAATAACAAATCTTATAAAGAAGAAAATCGACCCACTCTGTGAAAAACAGGAAAGAACACAATTCGACATCGTTTGCGCTGGACAATACTTGGAAGAAATCCGTGAGTTAAACAACACTTTCCAAAGTCAACACATCGATGCGAGCGCGTCACTAACTCGACCCAGCCAACGAAGAATTCGTCGAAAAAGACTTCGAAGAGCTCGAAAACCACGATGATCGGGTGCGAGAAAATATCAGTAAGCTGTTGTACATTCTCAATCTCGCTTCTTCTAAGTCACAAGATGCTAAATCAACCGACAGTAAAGGCAAGCGATCACTCGAATCCAAATGGAATCGCATTACAAAAGGGATAAAAAGCTTGGCCGCGAAAACCACAGAAGCTCAAAATGACCTCGCTGAAAGAGAAATTGACGATTTAATGGATATAAGAAGCCAGCTCTCCGACCTTGAGAAAGCTCTCGACCGTTTCGTCCCTGAAGTTGAATCATTTTCCACGGATTTGGAAGATGCAGATGGCAATGAATGGAAGATATCAGATTACTTTGACAAAATCAAAGCAACGCAAGACCAAGTAACACAATTGATCACGCAACGCCGCCGTGACGAAACGCGTAAGAATAAATTGAACGAGAACAAAATCGTTGTAAAGAGCTAGAGCGGCAAAATAACCAACATCGCGAAGAATTAAGCAAATTGTTACAAGAATTCAAAACCACTTCGCATCAAAATGAAGCAAAGACAGTGAAGCTACCTTCACTCGATATTCCTACCTTTGATGGAGAGCCAACGAAATGGAAATCGTACTGGCAGCAGTTTGAAGCAACCATCCACAAATCAAAAAAGCTGGACGATCAATTGCGGATGCAATATTTACTGAAATCGCTCACAACACAGAAAGCCAAGGATGCCATTGAAGGTATTGATGCAGTAGCAGAGGCCTACCCAGAGGCCATTGCAGCCCTAAAGGCTCGTTTTGACAGGCCTCAGGTCATCCACCGAGCTCATGTCAGAGCACTGTTGAACGTCAACTCAGTTAAGAATGGCTCAAGCACCGAACTGAGACAACTACATGATACGCTTCAGCATCACCTTCGGTCCCTTAAGGCATTGGATAAGCTTGACTTGGAACGTTTCATCACTGCTCTGGGTGAATCAAAACTTGACCCTCTTAGCATGGTAGAGTGGCAAAAATTCACGCAGTTAGACAAGGACGTTCCCGACTATCATAAGTTTCTGGAGTTCCTCGATTTGAGAGCAACTGCAACCGAATTAACATCCTATGATGCTGGCCATAAAAGTGTTCAAGGCCCCACCAAGAAACCGCCAAGGTTAGTTGGAGCATATTTTACAAACGCACAGTTGAATTGCCCTGCTTGCCTTGGTCCGAAACATAACATAGCATACTGTCCAAGCTTCAAAGAGAAGTCAGTTGACGACAAATTTAACTTAATCGTGGAACAAGGTCTTTGCTTCAACTGCTTGAAAGGAAAACATGTGGGAAAACAATGCCCTTCACCCAACTGTTGCCTTAAATGCAGAAAACGGCATCACACTCTTCTACATCTAAGCAATTACGTTGTACACACCCCTGAAGAAACAAGACAAGATGTTCCCATGGTGCCACCCCCTAATGTAGGTACCAACACTCCAGAAACTAACGCTACTGCTGTTGGCGAAATCACCTCTGCGACTTATGTAACCATGCCCGAAGCCCCCACTTCAAGTTCCGTTCTCATGATGACAGCTGAGGTGCTCCTAAGAGGACAAAATGGTCAACAAATAGTTGCACAGCTCTACTGGATCCAGCATCCACAGCCACGTTTGTAACAGAAAGAGCAGCACAACACCTCATGCTACGTGGACGGAAACAACAAATCAGCATTAATGGAATTGGAGGAACCCAGTGTCCCACTCAAAGCAGCACTGTTGTTAACATAAGCTTGACATCAACTCTGGGCACCTCATGTCTGAACAATGTACAAGCTATAGTCTTGTCTTCATTAACAAAGCATCTACCCCTCAAGTCTCTTCCAACAGGTTACTGGCCACACCTATCCTCACTTAAATTAGCAGATCCCGAATTCAATGTGTCAAAACCTATTAATGTTCTCCTTGGTGTCGACGTTTACCATGACATCCTGAAACCAGGCGTTATCCTTGGACCTAAAGGAACTCCAGCCGCTCAAGAAACCATGTTCGGTTAGGTTTTGTTCGGAGGCACTAGTGGTCAACAACCGCCTAATGAAGTCACAACCTTACATGCATCAGCTTCGCTTCCTAGCTGCGAAGAAACCCTTCAGAAATTTTTGGACTTTAGAGGAACCACCCAAAGCCAAGTTGCCTCTAGTACCACTTGACAAACTAGTTGTACAAGACTTCGACCAACGCCACAAGCGTGACGAAACTGGTCGATTCATAGTCAGACTTCCATTTAAGCCACAAAGCTGTTCACTGGGAGAATCCCGACCTCAAGCCTTGCGACGTTTCCTGTCCCTCGAACGGCGTCTTCAACGAACCAATCAATTTGATGATTATGCTAAAGTCATGACTGAGTACTTTACATCTGGTCACGCAGAAAAGGTCCCAGATGAAGACCTCAACAAGCCAGTTTCGAATTCCTTCTACTTAGCTCATCACGCTGTCTACAAAGATTCAGCTACAACGCCCTTGCGCGTCGTGTTTGATGGCTCCATGAAAACCTCATCAGGTGTCTCACTTAACGATCAACTCCTTGTTGGACCAACTGTCCACCCGCCACTCAATGACGTCCTCATTCGTTTCCGAAGACATCCTTATGTGCTAACAACCGACGTCTCGAAGATGTACCGCGCTATTAGCTTGGCACCGGAAGACAGGGATTATCATCGTTTCTTATGGCGAGACAAACTCACTGACACAATCACCGACTACAGAATGACTAGAGTCACATTTGGAATCGCAAGTGCTGCATTTCTAGCAACTAACTCAGTGCGCCATGTTGCAGAAGAAAATGAATCAGAACTGCCGCTTGCTGCTAAAGTGGTGAAAGAATCGTTCTATGTCGATGATGGTCTCCCTTCAGTTGAAACCAAGCAAGAAGCAATTGAACTGCATCACGAACTAAACAACCTCTTTAACAAAGGAGGATTCAAACTTCATAAATGGGACTCAAACTCACAAGAAGTTTTGAACTCAATCTCACCAGAAATTCGAAGCACAAAGGCCACATGTAGCCTCGGGAACTCTGACAACTTTGTTAAAACTCTTGGAATGGAGTACAGCTCAAGTTCTGACCACTTCCGGTTCTCATGCGCCAATTTGTCAGTTCAAGAATCACAGCTGACCAAGCGTACTGTATTGTCAGATTCAGCAAAGATCTTTGATCCTCTTGGTCTTATCGCATGTGTCACTATTATTGTCAAGATAATCTTCCAGCCTCTCTGGGAGAAAGGCACCTCCTGGGATGAACCTCTCCCACCGGACATCCAGCAAGAGTGGCTAAATTGGAGAAAGCAACTCCCTGAAATCTCCAACATCCGCATTCCACGCTGTTATTCCCCAGTCGACAGCAAGATTGTTGACCGCCAATTAATTGGCTTCTCTGATGCCAGCGAGAAGGCTTACTGTGGTGTTGTCTATTTGAGAAGTCTCGACACGGCCGGCGAGGTCCACACATCACTCATCATGGCAAAAACACGCGTTGCCCCACTCAAGAAGGTTTCCTTGCCTCGTCTTGAACTTTGTGGAGCTCATCTGCTCTCACAACTAATGAAACATCTCCAAGAAATTCTTGCCATTCCATCATGCAATATTTATGCTTTCACAGATAGCACCATTGTTCTCTGCTGGATTCATGGAAGCAGTCAGCGCTTCAAGACCTTCGAAGCAAACCGAATTGGAGAGATCCAAGAACACGTCCCACCTGAGAAATGGAAACACATTAATGGTGACGAAAACCCGGCCGATGCTGGATCACGTGACATCCTACCTGGAGAAATCCTCAACCACAAGCTTTGGTGGAATGGCCCTGACTGGATAAAGGAAGATCCTTCAAAGTGGCTATCTAAGTTTACATCCCTTCCCTCACTGGAAAGTCTCTATGCCTTAGGATTCGAGGAAAGAACCTTACAATTCAAGGAGAGAAAGGAGGTCACCCTTCAAGCAGCGACTACTGAAGTCAAACCTACAATTCACATTCACAGATACTCAAGCTACACGCATCTCGTGAGAGTCACTACCTGGGTGTTCCGTGTTGTTAGCCGTTCTCATCTATTCAGCTCCACACCACTCTTAGTGTGTGAATTGTCCAAAATAAAGACCTGGTTGTCCAAACAAGCACAAGTCCAAATGTTTCCAGAAACTCTGGCAACACTCAAGAAAGGGAAACCAATACCCTTGTCCAATCCTTTACGCCCTTTGAATCCATTTCTTGATGCAGATGGGCTATTAAGAGTTGGTGGACGTCTCTCTCAGTCACAGAAAGACTACCAATCTCGGAATCCAATCATTCTCCATGGAAAGCACCATCTCGCATCACTGATTATACAGAATGAACGCGAACGTTTGTGCCATGCCGGTCCCAAACTCACTCTTGGATCTCTTCAAGAGCTTTACCATATTGTCGGAGCACGCAGAGCTGTTCGCAAATGCACACGTCAGTGTATCACGTGCCAACGTACATCTCCAAAGATTACAACTCAACTTATGGGACAAGTACCAGCCGCACGAGTCCTTCCAACCTTCGCCAATGAAAACGTTTCGGTGGACTACGCAGGGCCCCTCACTCTCAAAGTTGGAGCTATACGAAGACCCACATACTGCAAGGCCTATGCAGCCATCTTCGTCTGCCTAGCAACGGAGTCCTGCCACATTGAACTAGTCTCAGACCTCACCGCTGAAGCCTTCCTCGCTGCACTTCGTCGTTTTGTTTCTCGAAGAGGAAAGCCAAGTCAGATTTTGAGCGACAACGCATCCTGTTTTCACCGCGCAAATAAGGATTTAAAGGAGCTGTCACGCCTTCTTGATCAACAAGCCACCCAAAAATCTGTTATGAATTTCTGCACAAATCAAAGTATCCAGTGGAAATTCAGCCCACCCACAGGTCCTCACCATGGGTCTGTCTGGGAGAATGGAGTTAAGGTCTGTAAACACCATTTGAAACGAATAGTTGGGGAAAGCAAGCTAACTTTTGAAGAAATGACGACCGTGCTGTGCCAGATTGAAGCTTGTCTCAACTCGAGGCCATTGTTTGCAGCACTTGATGCAAATGATGATGATGGATTCGCTCCACTCACCCCTGGCCACTTCCTGATTGGTCGACCACTAGAAGCATTGCCTGACTACATCTCACCCACGCCCATACCTTTGTTGAAGCGATGGCGACTCTGCCAAGCATTGACACAACACTTTTGGAAACGCTGGTCAACCGAGTATCTTAATTCTCTTCAGCGCTTCAACAAATGGAGGCTGCCCCGCAGAAACCTCAGTGTTGGTGATATAGTTCTCATCAAGGATAACCGTACTCCCCCATGTCAATGGCCACTTGGTCTAATTACAGGAACTCATCCCGGACCAGACCAACTGGTTCGAGTTGTCACTGTCAAAACCAAGACTGGAACATTCACTCGGCCAATTGTTAAGCTTTGCCTGCTACTTCCAGCAAAGGATGCTTAGTAACTTATAGAACGCTGTGAACATTTTCAAGAATTAAACAAGCAGATTACAGAGGAACGTTAAGAACATTTAAACCAAGCGAAATAATAGGAACATTTTTTAGCATCTAAGTTTAGTTGAGGACTTAAAGAACATTTAAGAACATTCCAAGTTAAGTTGATATTATCAAGGGGGGCGGAATGGACACGCTACATCACAATGCCCCCCCCCCCCCTTTTTTATGTTCCATTGCTTACCCTGCTCATGCGCAGTTATTTATATGATTTCACTACCTCGTGCTTTTTTCACATCGCAACTAGAACTCGGTTATTGTAAGTCTTTTCTTACAGTAATATAGTCTCATAGACTCTTTATCAAAACAAATTAAACGGATTATAAAGCCTGCACAGCAACAACAATAAGAAAAAAAAGAAATAAGAACAGAGCTAACTATACATTGAATTAAACATAACAAAGGAAAAAGTGTGTAACAGCCAAAGGAGCCAAGCTTTCGAGTTGGCTACTACCACAGAGCGGTAACAAGTGGGTGGAGGTTAATATACAGTACTTTTAGGAACTAGTTATGAAGCTCTGGCTAAATTAATCACATTGAAAAGGGACAGTATATATGAGTAATAATAACTATTTAAATTAAATAATTAAATAAATAGAGCTAAATAAGTGACGGTTTTCTATGGGAGAATTTGACCTCTGAGAATGTCCGTGGCTCCTTATAATACTACACAGATATATGGGGTTACTTAGTCCATTATATCGCTTTTGCCAGCACGGTCAAGCTCTGTAACTGAAACCATCCAAACATGACCTCAAAATGGCCGTTATGGTCAATTTGGTGCAGATAATATCATATCTCGATTTTCAATATGATGTGAGTTGATACAAATGCAGATTCTCTCAACTGCTACTGGGAGTAATGTACTAAGACCGAACAGGAGAATTCAATTTCTAGTCTCTATTACCATAAAACTGCCTTTCATGTACGTATTAAAAACTTGTATACTGCTTGGAATGTGACAATAAAATAACTCTGTAATTTTGAAATAAATCGGATATAACTATAAATATTTTTTAAGTTAATATTCAGTTTGACTAAAACCTTGTCGAACATATTAGAACTTAAAGTTAACGGGAAGTTTTATACGTTGTGTGAATCAAAATGTATCAATATTCAAACGGACGCGATAGCAGAAAATTTGCAATGAGTTGAAGAAATAGCACAACAATTATCAATTTGCAAGACATGTTTCGGCAAACTTATGCCATTTTCAGTTGCAGAAGCTCGTTACAATTTGAATATCTAAATTTATAGAAGCTTAAGTAGTTACAATTTGAATATGAATTTGAATATATGGGAGGCAGCGTGGTCGAGTGGTTAGGGCGTCGGACTTGTAATCCGGAGGTCCCGGGTTCAAGTCCCGCTCTGACCACTTGCTGGAGTTGTTTCACGGCAGACCCGAGTTCAACTCCTCGACCACGCTTGTAAAATAGCCAACTGGTTTGCCTCCTGCCAGTTGGGATTTTTAAAATGTTATGTTCTATTTGAATATTTGTTTCCTTATTTAGTGTCCCCAATTAGTGCTCGCGCGCTAAATACCTTGACACTTAAATAAAGTGATTATTATTATTATTATTATTATTATTATTATTATTATTATTATTATTATTATTATGATAATTACAGCATATGAAGCTAAATTGGAGAGCTAAAGATCAGCGTACTGTTAAAGTAATTGGAAGCATCGCTGGCCATAACTATCCGGGTCTCCGAAATCATCTTTACTAATTGACAAACTCGACTCTCGAAATCACACAGGAAGCCCAACACGCAAGATTAGAACTGCTTCCCTGTGCGGGCAGCAAAAAGTAACACCTTAGGAATAAGTTCCGTCTACGTTTTTAGTAACAAAAGCGTATTGAAACCGGCTATGATGCGCACGTGCTATGAGGCTAAAATGTTTCCTTAGTTCCCTGATTCATCATTAGAAGACTTTTGTCGTTTTGCAGAGGAAAGCGCGTTTCTCAGACAGTGCACTAAATAAAAAAAGTCCACGCGGCAGGCAGAACAGTAAAAAGAAAAAATTAGAATCAAGCAGCGATCCTGTGCCTGCTAGAGCACAAGAACTTAAAAATGCGAACGAACCTTGTTGCTGTGTTGTATTCTTTGTCGTTTGCCTGTTCCTCGGGTTGATTTACGCGATTTCGGCGAGTTATCGTTATTTGGGTGTTCCGTCAGGCTGAATATTTTTATCCGACATACCATGCGAACGATGAATGTGTCCACGCGACTCTGAAAGCGCCTATCTCGAATTTCCCGAAGTGGTCGGTACAAGTTCAAAGGGGACAGACGTAAAATAAGACCCCCCTTCTGAACCCCACCATTTGGACCCCATATTGACCCTATCTGGACCCCATCTGGACCCCATCTGGACCCCATCTGGACCCCATCTGGACCCCATCTGGACCCCTATCTGGACCCCCACTAAGTTGGTCCCTATCTGGACCCGGACCCCCATCTGGATTCCCTTCATTTTTCACTCAGAAATACACCCGATGACTGTTTAACATTGAAATCTACCTGAGACGGCTAAACGTCTCTGAAGTTAGGATGAAAACATAAAATATTTCAGCAATGAAGTGAAGCAAATAAAACTGAATGGCCAAGAACCAAAATTAGACCCAATGTGGTGTCAGGAATAGGATTTACTGACAAACGTCATCTTGCGAAAAAAAACCTGTTTCTGATTAATAACCAAAAAATCTGTAAAATAAGAAACGCTTGCAAATTTGAAAAATTGAGGTACACTTGGTCAGGGGTAACTTAAATAGAAGATGGCAGAATTTAAAGATAGGGAATCACGACGATATACACAACTTGCTGGTTAATTTGGCAAGAATGTGCTTTGCTTCTTATCAGTGTGCTGTCTTATTTTAGCCACCACATTGTGTTTTCTTCTTGCTTCTCCGCAATGCAATGTTGTTTTTAAGAGAATTTCAAAAAGATCTGATACACATTATCCCCACCCTTGGGAATTTGACTTGAAGTCTGGATAGGGTTGGGATGATTGAATATCCAAAGTGAGGGATTTGATTCATATATTTGGTCAGGAGGAATCTATCCTTCCTCTCCCTGGCTTAACATCTTAACTTTGGTAAGTGCATAATTGCTAGAATGGAAACCTTTGATTACAAAAGTCCACACGAGGCGTGGAAAAAGCGCAATGAATCTCTAATGTAGAAATGCTCGAGCTTACGAACTGAATGTAAGCCTGACACTACAGCAAATGGACTGATTTAATTAATGGCAAATATTTCAGCTAATCAAATTAGCCTTCCTTAGGGCATGGTCTATACTGAAGGAAAATGCGATTTTGCTATTTTTCTTCAGGATCGTGTCCTGGCCATGAGGGAGGCTAATTTGGTTAGCCTAAATATTGGCTATTTTCATTTGCTTTACTTTACTTCAATATTTTCCGTTTTCATCCCAAACTTCAGATAAGATTAGCGGTCGCAGGTAGATTTCGATTACAGTTTGTGCATTCCCAGGATGGGAGTCCAGATGGGGGTCCAAATGGGGATCCAGATGGAATCCAGATGGGGGTCCAGATAGTGGTCCAAATAGGGGTCCAGATGGCCCAGACGGGATCCAGATGTGGTCCATAAAGGGGTCCAGAAGGGAGGTCCACGTTTTGTATCGACCCTTCCAGAAGAGAAGCTGTCTCGAAACAAATGTTTCGCAGGGAACGCGTTTTTGATGGAATTGCGTAACGAGGGAACTGACAGGAAACTTGAGCATATCCGCTTTGATTCTATGGAGGAGTTGTGGCAGCAGGGTTATTTTGGGTGGATTTATTCGCTTCGAGCGGTGGGCACTCCGGAAATCAGTGTTCTGCCTTCTAACACCCAAATATTAACGATAACTCGTCGAAATCGCGTTAAATCGCCCCGAGGAGCAGGCAAACGACAAAGAATACAATACAGCAACAGGGTATGTCAGTTTATTTACAAGACATTCGCATTTTTAATTTTTTTAAAGAAAACCGTTACATTCTCATACAAACCTTTATAAATCGAATCTTTGTAACACAATACCGCTCATAAAGCAAGGTTCATGTCCCGGTTATCTGATAGTGAATTTGGGCTGCCTGTGGTCAAACGCAATAAAAGTTACTTAGTTTACATGGCTACTACAAAGACCCATGTTGAAAGGATGAAACAGGCACTCAGCCACATATTGCGGCAAGGAAATGCCTTAATTCAATACTAGTTTTTCTTTATTCATGAAGGATAACAAGTATCTCCCCTTAGATGAACATTTGGGTGTTATTGTTAGTTGCTCAAACTTGGAAAATGAAAATGCTCAAAGCTCGCCTTCCCATCCCTCTCTATGGTCTGTGTTCTTTTCTGTGGTTCCTCTTTCAGGAATTATCAACTCATAAGTAAAACTTTAGCCTGCGTATGCGTAAAAGGCGCCTGTTTAAAATACAGCCCAATATCAAGTACGCACGGGAGCGGTTTCTTACGAATTGACCGCTTTGGCTACTTTCAAAAAGAGAGACACTTTTCCATGCTGTCACAAAGCGGCATTCATGTATGTTCATTTTACCTGTCCACATTCAAAGTAGGTTTCAAGGATGTACTTATAGAAGCCCTAGTGTGAAACCACCAATTATCTTTAGCGACTAAAGCACTGCTGTAAAAGCAATGGTGATCCTGTCACAAACAACAATTCTGGTGCATTTCCATCTTTTTTCAATATTTCTGTTACGTCTCGCTAGGAAACGGCTTCCAAACGCCACGAACGCCAAGATATAAAGCTTTTCAAACCAATATCCATCTTCATCTAACAATATTTGTCAGATTTAGAAAACACTATCTTTTATACTTTTATTTGCCATTCAACAAATTGACAAGCCCTATATACAAACTTGACATATCGGGTAGGTGGGTACTTCGTCTTAAATTACTGTACAACCAAAGCGGCTGAATTGCGAAATTCGTTACAAAAAATATAATATGTACATTATGAATATGGGGGCCGTACATATATTTTAAATTTATGCCATCCTGCTCAGATTCAAACGATTGTAGGTTCTTTATTACATTTTTAATCAGCTTATATTTAGATGTGTAAATAATGATCAATACTTCAAATTTATAGCTTCCCAATCACTCAATGTGCATATTCATTCCCTTGTAAAGCTTTTTACCATCACTTTCCAGGTGATTCTTTTAAAATAAAATCTGACGAAAATAATTGGAAACGTCTCTATCATGTGATGTATCAAAATGTGCAATAAAATATAGGTCATTGCGCTGGCGAAAGAGATATTAATAATGCATTCAAGTTGTCCCATATATCCCTGTATCAAGTGCGTGCTTTTTCGATCGACTCAGGTCAGTCTCATTTCGCCGTAGCTTAACTTTTTTAGCCCGTCAAAAGTCTGCTCTCTGACGAAGGGTTCCTTATATGAAGATTACCCTAACAGTAGTTTTCCCCCTTGTGGGCGTTGATCCTAATGTGGAAGTTTTACCGTTGTGGAAGGTGTTTCAGTCCGGATTAGAAGGGACCGTTATTTGAAGATTACCCTACAACAGTAGTTTTTCACCTCGTTGGCGTTGATTCTAATGTGGGAAAAGGTAGTTCTCCGGATAAGAAGGAACCCTTATATGAGGATTCCTCGAAGGAGCCTTATTATCCTGTGGAAGCTTTTTCTCCTAGTTTTAAGGGCATTTTTTTATTTCCCTCTTCTTGGCGTTTATCCTAATACATGGAAGTTTTACCCAATGAAAGCTGTTTCTGTGATGAGAATTATACCCCTCATATGGGAATTCTCTTAACAGGAGTTCCCCTGTTGAGAATTTATCCTAATTGAGGGAACTTTACCTTTTTTAAGCTGTGCCCCAACAAGAAGTTTATTCAAATGCTCCTTAAATGGTAAATGGGGATTTCCTAATAGGGGGTTCCCCCTCTGCCCCCATAGAGAAACTGAACATTAGTGACTAACTTGTCGACAACAGGTATATTTTTAAGAGCATTTATTGAATAGTTTACAAGTCTAAAATCCGCCGTAGAACACAATCTTACTAGTGGAACAATGATGACTTTTTTACTACAAATTATACCCCTTATGAAGCCCTTTTAATCTAATGCTCCTGTTGCTGCCTCTGCGATTTTCGCGACGTGCAGGGCGGATGTTTACTCTAGTTTGATGCTTCAATTCTACCGCATCCCCAGCAAAAAACACATGGGGCACGTTTTTTACGACGAGTGGTACTCTTTTTGGCAGCGCAGTTCCCGCTGTCCTTGAAATGGACCTCCAAACCCACTTTGCACTGCTTCATGTTGGTCAGATTCCTGGCTTTGATTTCACTGTCAATCTTCGTAACCATTTCCACATCATATGTATCTGAGAAAACAAAACAGATAATTATCAATCATTTGATAAACTGAACATGGAAACAACCTGTCTTTTCTTCGCATTCCAACTATTTTTTGTTCCTTTGTAGAGTTGGAACCGATGTCCATAATTTCATGAAGGAAGAATCAGATGTTTACCTGGCATCAAAGTCTGCAATTCTTGGATAATTTCCTGCAGCCGCGAGCAGTCCACGATCTTAAAGAAGAAGAACCTTTTCTCGTAGAGTGGTTTGTCACTTTCGGCCTCACTCATCAGCTTCGTAGTGACCTCTTTCTTGTAACCATGACTCTCAAGTTCTGTTTTCTTTAGCATGGCCAACATTTGTTTGTCCGAGGGTTGATAATCCGGATTGGAGATCCTCATTACCAAGGTTTCATGCGATCTGGCATCTGTAAACAGACAAATGAAATTCGTAAGTTAGTATCATGAGCAGAAAAAAAATTCATAAAACGAATAGATTTTTCTGCCTAGGGAATGTATTACCTACAGAACAAATGCAAGACGAAGTGAAATTCGAAGAGAAATCATTTTGCTGGATCACTGATCTGCTCGAAGGCTATCTCGTGAAACGAATGATTCTCAATGTACTGCTGACTCTCTTGGTAAGTTACCTTCGAGAGTCACGGGTAACCTGATCATAAGTTCCAGTTTAGAAACGGTGAAGGAATTCGTAGAACAATACCTTCCGTGATGATTACTCCAGTCAGTTACGGCGGCTCATCAGTGGCACTTAGTAGACAAACTACTTCGGCAACTGAAATAGTGCGAACGTGTTTAAAGCATGGGTCTTTCGCGTTTTAGATGTCAACAAATTGTCCAAAAATAAACTTAAATACAAATATATTCCCTTCAATCAACCTTGACATCACGGAAGTATGCTAGGTATAAAAGAGAGTCAGCAGTACATTGAGAATCATTCGTTTCACGAGATAGCCTTCGAGCAGATCAGTGATCCAGCAAAATGATTTCTCTTCGAATTTCACTTCGTCTTGCATTTGTTCTGTCGGTAATACATTCCCTAGGCAGAAAAATCTATTCGTTTTATGAATTTTTTTTCTGCTCATGATACTAACTTACGAATTTCATTTGTCTGTTTACAGATGCCAGATCGCATGAAACCTTGGTATTGAGGATCTCCAATCCGGATTATCAACCCTCGGACAAACAAATGTTAGCCATGCTAAAGAAAACAGAACTTGAGAGTCATGGTTACAAGAAAGAGGTCACTACGAAGCTGATGAGTGAGGCCGAAAGTGACAAACCACTCTACGAGAAAAGGTTCTTCTTCTTTAAGATCGTGGACTGCTCGCGGCTGCAGGAAATTATCCAAGAATTGCAGACTTTGATGCCAGGTAAACATCTGATTCTTCCTTCATGAAATTATGGACATCGGTTCCAACTCTACAAAGGAACAAAAAATAGTTGGAATGCGAAGAAAAGACAGGTTGTTTCCATGTTCAGTTTATCAAATGATTGATAATTATCTGTTTTGTTTTCTCAGATACATATGATGTGGAAATGGTTACGAAGATTGACAGTGAAATCAAAGCCAGGAATCTGACCAACATGAAGCAGTGCAAAGTGGGTTTGGAGGTCCATTTCAAGGACAGCGGGAACTGCGCTGCCAAAAAGAGTACCACTCGTCGTAAAAAACGTGCCCCATGTGTTTTTTGCTGGGGATGCGGTAGAATTGAAGCATCAAACTAGAGTAAACATCCGCCCTGCACGTCGCGAAAATCGCAGAGGCAGCAACAGGAGCATTAGATTAAAAGGGCTTCATAAGGGGTATAATTTGTAGTAAAAAAGTCATCATTGTTCCACTAGTAAGATTGTGTTCTACGGCGGATTTTAGACTTGTAAACTATTCAATAAATGCTCTTAAAATTTACCTGTTGTCGACAAGTTAGTCACTAATGTTCAGTTTCTCTATGGGGGCAGAGGGGGAACCCCCTATTAGGAAATCCCCATTTACCATTTAAGGAGCATTTGAATAAACTTCTTGTTGGGGCACAGCTTAAAAAAGGTAAAGTTCCCTCAATTAGGATAAATTCTCAACAGGGGAACTCCTGTTAAGAGAATTCCCATATGAGGGGTATAATTCTCATCACAGAAACAGCTTTCATTGGGTAAAACTTCCATGTATTAGGATAAACGCCAAGAAGAGGGAAATAAAAAAATGCCCTTAAAACTAGGAGAAAAAGCTTCCACAGGATAATAAGGCTCCTTCGAGGAATCCTCATATAAGGGTTCCTTCTTATCCGGAGAACTACCTTTTCCCACATTAGAATCAACGCCAACGAGGTGAAAAACTACTGTTGTAGGGTAATCTTCAAATAACGGTCCCTTCTAATCCGGACTGAAACACCTTCCACAACGGTAAAACTTCCACATTAGGATCAACGCCCACAAGGGGGAAAACTACTGTTAGGGTAATCTTCATATAAGGAACCCTTCGTCAGAGAGCAGACTTTTGACGGGCTAAAAAAGTTAAGCTACGGCGAAATGAGACTGACCTGAGTCGATCGAAAAAGCACGCACTTGATACAGGGATATATGGGACAACTTGAATGCATTTTTAATATCTCTTTCGCCAGCGCAATGACCTATATTTTATTGCACATTTTGATACATCACATGATAGAGACGTTTCCAATTATTTTCGTCAGATTTTATTTTAAAAGAATCACCTGGAAAGTGATGGTAAAAAGCTTTACAAGGGAATGAATATGCACATTGAGTGATTGGGAAGCTATAAATTTGAAGTATTGATCATTATTTACACATCTAAATATAAGCTGATTAAAAATGTAATAAAGAACCTACAATCGTTTGAATCTGAGCAGGATGGCATAAATTTAAAATATATGTACGGCCCCCATATTCATAATGTACATATTATATTTTTTGTAACGAATTTCGCAATTCAGCCGCTTTGGTTGTACAGTAATTTAAGACGAAGTACCCACCTACCCGATATGTCAAGTTTGTATATAGGGCTTGTCAATTTGTTGAATGGCAAATAAAAGTATAAAAGATAGTGTTTTCTAAATCTGACAAATATTGTTAGATGAAGATGGATATTGGTTTGAAAAGCTTTATATCTTGGCGTTCGTGGCGTTTGGAAGCCGTTTCCTAGCGAGACGTAACAGAAATATTGAAGAAAGATGGAAATGCACCAGAATTGTTGTTTGTGACAGGATCACCATTGCTTTTACAGCAGTGCTTTAGTCGCTAAAGATAATTGGTGGTTTCACACTAGGGCTTCTATAAGTACATCCTTGAAACCTACTTTGAATGTGAACAGGTAAAATGAACATACATGAATGCCGCCTTGTGACAGCATGGAAAAGTGACTGTCTTTTTTAAAGTAGTCAAAGCGTTCAATCCGTAAGAAACCGCTCCCGTGCGTACTTGATATTGGGCTGTATTGTAAACAGGCGCCTTTTACGCATACGCAGGCTAAAGTTTTACTTATGAGTTGATAATTCCTAAAAGAGGAACCACAGAAAAGAACACAGACCATAGAGAGGGATGGGAAGGCGAGCTTTGAGCATTTTCATTTTCCAAGTTTGAGCAACTAACAATAACACCCAAATGTTCATCTAAGGGGAGATACTTGTTATTCTTCATGAATAAAGAAAAACTAGTATTGAATTAAGGCATTTCCTTGCTGCAATATGTGGCTGAGTGCCTGTTTCATCCTTTCAACATGGGTCTTTGTAGTAGCCATGTAAACTAAGTAACTTTTATTGCGTTTGACCACAGGCAGCCCAAATTCACTATCAGATAACCGGGACATGAACCTTGCTTTATGAGCGGTATTGTGTTACAAAGATTCGATTTATAAAGGTTTGTATGAGAATGTAACGGTTTTCTTTAAAAACTTAAAATGCGAATGTCTTGTAAATAAACTGACGTACCCTGTTGCTGTGTTAATTTGTATTCTTTGTCTTTTGCCTGCTCCTCGGGGCGATTTAACGCGATTTCGACGAGTTATCGTTAATATTTGGGTGTTAGAAGGCAGAACACTGATTTCCGGAGTGCCCACCACTCGAAGCGAATAAATCCACCCAAAATAACCCTGCTGCCACAATTCCTCCATAGAATCAAAGCAGGTATGCTCAAGTTTCCTGTCAGTTCCCTCGTTACGCAATTCCATCAAAAACGCGTTCCCTGCGAAACATTTGTTTCGAGACAGCTTCTCTTCTGGAAGGGTCGGTACAAAACGTGGACAACCCTTCTGGGCCCCTTTATGGACCCCATCTGGATCCCGTCTGGGCCATCTGGACCCCTATTTGGATTCCATCTGGACCTCCATTTAGACCCCCATCTGGACTCCCATCCTGGAAATGCACAAACTGTAATTGAAATCTACCTGCGACCGCTAATCTTATCTGAAGTTGGGATGAAAACGGAAAATATTGAAGTAAAGTAAAGCAAATGAAAATAGCCAATATTTAGGTTAACCAAATTAGCCTCCCTCATGGCCAGGACATGATCCTGAAGAAAAATAGCAAAATCGCATTTTCCTTCAGTATAGCCCATGCCCTAAGGAAGGCTTATTTGATTAGCTGAAATATTTGTCATTAATTAAATCAGCCCATTTGCTGTAGTGTTAGGCTTACATTCAGTTCGTAAGCTCGAGCATTTCTACTTTAGAGATTCATTGTGCTTTTTCCACGCCATGTTGTTGCTGAAATAAGACAGCACACTGATAAGGTCGATAAGAAGCAAAGCACATTCTTGCCAAATTAACCAGCAAGTTGTGTATATCGTCGCGATTCCCTATCTTCAAATTCTGCCATCTTCTATTTAAGTTACCCCTGACCAAGTGTACCTCAATTTTTTTAAATTGGCAAGCGTTTCTTATTTTACAGATTTTTTGGTTATTAATCAGAAACAGGTTTTTTTCGCAAGATGACGTTTGTCAGTAAATCCTATTCCTGACACCACATTGGGTCTAATTTTGGTTCTTGGCCATTCAGTTTTATTTGCTTCACTTCAATGCTGAAATATTTTTTGTTTTCATCCTAACTTCAGAGAAGTTTAGCCGTCTCAGGTAGATTTCAATGTTAAACAGTCATCGTGTGTATTTCTGAGTGAAAAATGAAGGGAATCCAGATGGGGGTCCGGGTCCAGATAGGGGCCAACTTAGTGGGGTCCAGATGGGTCCAGATAGGGTCAATATGAGATCCAAATGGTGGGGTCCAGAAGGGGGGTCTTATTTTAAGTCTGTCCCCTTTGAATTTGTACCGATCACTTCGGGAAATTCGAGATAGGCGCTTTCAGAGTCGCGTGGACACATTCACCGTTCGCATGGTATGTCGGATATAAATATTCAGCCTGACGAAACACCCAAATAACGATAACTCGCCGAAATCGCGTAAATCAACCCGAGGAACAGGCAAACGACAAAGAATACAACACAGCAACAAGGTTCGTTCGCATTTTTAAGTTCTTGTGCTCTAGCAGGCACAGGATCGCTGCTTGATTCTAATTTTTTCTTTTTACTGTTCTGCCTGCCGCGTGGACTTTTTTATTTAGCGCACTGTCTGAGAAACGCGCTTTCCTCTGCAAAACGACAAAAGTCTTCTAATGATGAATCAGGGAACTAAGGAAACATTTTAGTCTCATAGCACGCGCTCATCATAGCCGGTTTCAATACGCTTTTGTTACTAAAAACGTAGACGGAACTTATTCCTAAGGTGTTACTTTTTGCTGCCCGCACAGGGAAGCAGTTCTAATCTTGCGTGTTGGGCTTCCTGTGTGATTTCGAGAGTCGAGTTTGTCAATTAGTAAAGATGATTTCGGAGACCCGGATAGTTATGGCCAGCGATGCTTCCAATTACTTTAACAGTACGCTGATCTTTAGCTCTCCAATTTAGCTTCCATTTAAACTGCTGTAATTATCATAATAATAATAATAATAATAATAATAATAATAATAATCACTTTATTTAAGTGTCAAGGTATTTAGCGCGCGAGCACTAATTGGGGACACTTAATAAAGAAACAAATATTCAAATAGAACATAACATTTTAAAAATCCCAACTGGCAGGAGGCAAACCAGTTGGCTATTTTACAAGCGTGGTCGAGGAGTTGAACTCGGGTCTGCCGTGAAACAACTCCAGCAAGTGGTCAGAGCGGGACTTGAACCCGGGACCTCCGGATTACAAGTCCGACGCCCTAACCACTCGACCACGCTGCCTCCCATATATTCAAATTCATATTCAAATTGTAACTACTTAAGCTTCTATAAATTTAGATATTCAAATTGTAACGAGCTTCTGCAACTGAAAATGGCATAAGTTTGCCGAAACATGTCTTGCAAATTGAAAATTGTTGTGCTATTTCTTCAACTCATTGCAAATTTTTCTGCTATCGCGCCCGTTTGAATATTGATACATTTTGATTCACACAACGTATAAAACTTCCCGTTAACTTTAAGTTCTAATATGTTCGACAAGGTTTTAGTCAAACTGAATATTAACTTTAAAAATATTTATAGTTATATCCGATTTATTTTAAAATTACAGAGTTATTTTATTGCCACATGAAAGGCAGTTTTATGGTAATAGAGACATACAAATTGAATTCTCCTGTTCGGTCTTAGTACATTACTCCCAGTAGCAGTTGAGAGAATCTGCATTTGTATCAACTCACATCATATTGAAAATCGAGATATGATATTATCTGCACCAAATTGACCATAACGGCCAAATTGACCATAACGGCCATTTTGATGGTTTCAGTTACAGAGCTTGACCGTGCTGGCAAAAGCGATATAATGGACTAAGTAACCCCATATATCCGTGTATCTCTCATTTTGGTAAATGTAAATGTAAATGTAGTGTTATAAGGAGCCACGGACATTCTCGGAGGTCAAATTCTCCCATAGAAAACCGTCACTTATTTAGCTCTATTTATTTAATTATTTAATTTAAATAGTTATTATTACTCATATATACTCTCCCTTTTCAATGTGATTAATTTAGCCATAGCTTCATAACTAGTTCCTAAAAGTACTGTATATTAACCTCCACCCACTTGTTACCGCTCTGTGGTAGTAGCCAACTCGAAAGCTTGGCTCCTTTGGCTGTTACACACTTTTTGCTTTGTTATGTTTAATTCAATGTATAGTTAGCTCTGTTCTTATTTCTTTTTTTTCTTATTGTTATTACATTGTAATTGAATAAGTGTGAATAAATGAACTTGAACTTGAACACTAGAACTGAAAAACAGAAATGCACGTTAAAAAATACTACCCTTTGTAACGCAATACCATCCGGCGTTGTCCAGACTAAAGGACATACTCATGGAGAAATGGCTCATTATACAGAATCAACCACATCTGAGAGAAATCTTCAAGGAGCCTCCCCTCATATCATATCGCAAAGGAAAATTCAACGGCCTAAGCTACGAAGGCTTTAAAATTTATTTGCGAACTGCAGGAGTCGTGCAGGTCCGTCAACACTTAACTGCCAAATTTCTTGCGTTCCTTGAAGGGCAACCTGCGATCAGTCCCAATTTTAGCAGCGCTCTTATTTACTCTGCTCACTAAAAGGGGGAACTCTGATTGACTGTTAAAAAAGGTCTCTGAGAGTTTACGTGTACTCGCTCTCAAATTGATTTGACCGCCATCCTGAAGGAACAAACTTGCTGAAGTAGATGTGAAGCGATTCGTCTAGGGATTATTCTCATCTTTTTAGGAAAATTGACATTTTGTCCGGCTTTCTTTCTTGGGATTATTTTTCGTTAGTTTGCAAGCCTGCGCTTTCCTGGAGCAGTAAAGTATGTATCGCATCGTGTTTAGAATTTTTTTATTTGGAAGTAAGCCTAACATAACAGTGTTTCATTTCTATATAGGTTTTGCGAAAACATTAAACAGCAAAACGTCCGTCTGTATATTTTGCCTTTTTTTGAAGATAGACTGATGGAAACCCGCAATACAATCAGCGAGAGGACTTTGTTGTGCCAGGGATAATGGCCGGGCTCCTGATTGTGTCTAACCAGCTCAAAAAGTTCAAATTTACTATGTTGTTCCATTGATTCAAAGACATTGGTATGAAAGTATTAATCTAGTTTTGTAAAAATGTAACTCCTTAAATCCATTGCTGAAATCTAAAATAAATATCATGTTAGCCTGCGTGATAGGCAGTAGGAAGGGAAGGGAAAGGAGGGTGTTGGGCGCGCGCGAGGTAGCTCCCTCCGCCCCCTTCACGTTCCGCGCACTCTCCATGTGTTACGCGCGCACCCAAAATCCTTCCATCTAACGCCACGCAGCCTTGTGGGAGTATACCCTAATATGGGAAATTTTGCCATTGTTTCGCTCTGTAAAAGCTGTGTTTTTCCTTGAAGGGACGACGTCTCGTATGAGGGATTTTTTAGCTTCATTTCGTGGAAGAAGTGCCTCAAAAAAATATTATTCTAACAAACTGAGTACAAAGAGCGCTGGATAGTGAACGCAGATCCTGTTTCTCGTTTGGTTGTTCCTTTCCCAGATAAATAATTTTTCAACAACAGGTTTATTTTAATGAGCGTTTATTGAAGCTTTAACCCAGCCAGTTTACAACTCAACATTTGCCGAGCAAATCAACGTCTTTAGTGGAACATTAATGACGTTCAACTACATATTATGCCCCTTAAAATGTTCCTATAATCAGCTGTTTCTGTTCCTGTCTCTGCTGATTTTGGCAACGCGCAGGTAGATCTTTACACGACATCTCCCTCACAACAACAGCTACAACTAAAAGATACGACGCTCGCTACTGGGCTGCGTTTTTGACGACGAGTGAAAATGTTCTTGACAGCGCTGCTCCCTTTATCGACTTTCAAACGGAACTCCAAACCCGCTTTGCACTGCTGCATGCTGGATAGATTTCTGGCTTTGAACTCCCTGAGGAACTTCGTACCCACTTTCCTTAGGAAGGGACCTAAAAAACACAGTTAAATTGTTAATCATTATTACACTAATCAACGAGACAATTTTTCCCTTTATAGTTTTTGAAATGACTTCTGAGAGACTGACTGAATCTGACGTGTTATACCTGGCATCAAATCCGCCAATTCTTGCATAATTTTCTGCACTTGCGAGCAGTCCACGAGCTTGTGGTAGTGATACTTTATGAGGTCACTTCCGGGCTCACTCTTTAGCTTCGTTACCTCTTTCGTGTAATTATGTTTCTCAAGGTCTGCCTTATTTAACATGGCCAACAGCTGTTCGTCCGAGGGTCGATCGTCCGGACTGTAGACCTTCAATGACACGAATTCGTGTGATGTGGCATCTGCAAAAAAGTAAAGCTATTTAGTATAGGAAATACTTTCTATTACTCTATAATTTTTTTGTTTTCTTTTGTCCATTATGGTCAGCAACTGACTGTCATACCGTCTTTGATTAACGAGTTAAGTAATCGGCACTGAGAGTAGATTGTGGGTTCGATGTAAAATGTTCGATGGCTGAATTGTCTGCGCTATCAAAGTTATCGAAATAAACAATGGTTAGACATTACGGGATCGCTGAGAAAAATCAGACGTACCGACAATCGTGGAAAAGAGAAACAAACCCAAAAAGACTGAGGCAAACTCTTTCAGCATCGTCATTTTCACTCTAAATAATCTTGAATGAACGGTGATAATTAGGAGAATTAAAGTGACTGCCTTGAAACCAAAATAATTTGGTAAAACCAAAAGCTGAAATGTTGCTAATTTATACCCATGAAGGATGTCTGGGGGCTACTATTGAACATGAAAAACTTCCCGAAACCCTATGACGTATTTCGGAAGAAATTACTACGTTATGGATGATTGTTTCTCGCATACACGTACGCATACAAATTGGCTAGCCTGCTTTACCCAGCTCTTCCAAAAAGCTTTGACTTGAAAATAATATCTACGAGTTGATAATTTTCCATTCTCATAACATATCATCCTGCTTCACAACATGTTAATCAGTTGCTAGAAGAAATAAGACGTTGATCACTCTAAGAAGGACTTCTGGCATGTAATTTCTTCTGTCTACCCTTCCTTAAAGCCCGGTTTTTACTACTCTTAGAGTTCTTGTTTCTCTACAACTGCTATAAACACTGAGTTCCATCTAACGCTTACTCCCTTATAACATTCTACGGCATAGATAATCCGCTTTACTTCACGGCCAAGAAATAATTTTTCAGTACAGTTGTATTTGGTTTCCTCTCGTGATGATGACTGGCTCTCGGATTTTGTCACATGATTCCGGAACAACAAACAACAACAACAACAACAATTTATTTACAAATAATAAAACAAATTATATTAGCAACCCGCAAATAACTAAAGTTAATCGTGGCGGGTTGCTACACACTAAACAATTACAGGAGCTCACTATAAAATAATTGACAGATAACAATAAATACGAAAATAAGGAATGGATCATTCAGCCTCGCGATCCGTACTATTTGTAAAAATGGTGAAGGCAGTAGACGATCCGTCAAATATTTTCACATTTTAGCCAGCTTATAGTGAGGGGTGAATCAGTTTGTTGTATTAGTGCAAATAGTAAAATGGTAAACCGTATCTAATGAAGTGGTCGACAAACTAACTTGAAGGCTCAATACCAACAAATCTTCTCCACCCAAAAAGGTCTGCCCGTTTCGAAGACAACTGACTGTTTCAGAAATGCAAAAGAGAAATTTTTGGACACCCTGTGTTGTCAGCAAAGGAAAACGCCGATTCACACACTTACTCACAAGGTGTTTGTTCTGTTTGTTCCGCGATGGATAAAAAACGTAACACCGAGTTAACTCTTTCAGTCCCGAGCCGTACGACATATCACGCACACGGCAGAGTGAGGCCTACTCTGGGACCTTAAGTCACCTTAAGTCGCCTTAAGTCGCCTAAAGTCGCCTTAAGTCGCCTAAAGTCGCCTTAAGTCGCCTAAAGTCGCCTTAAGTCGCCTAAAGTCGCCTTAAGTCGCCCTTTATCGCTTAAGGTAGGCTGAAGTCCTTAGGTTTAAAAAGGCCTGCACACCTTAAAATTGCCCTAAAAGGTTTCACTTTTACTATTTCTTGAATATATAATAATTTTATTGCCCCAAATCTCCCTTAGTTCCCATATATGATTATATACTGCAAGGGTATGACCCCATGCAGTAAAACACCATGCTTCAATAGTCATGCACCATGCCCTAGTTGCTTCAATTATATTTGCTGAACCCTATAAAGGATGAACCATTTTATTTTTGATGGGGGGGGGGGGGGGGGGGGGGGGCAAATACCAAGAAAAAAATTCACGCACAGATAAAGTATAGAAAAGTATGGAAAAATCACAAAAAAAAATTCTTGCACAGCCTCAAGATGGTAAAAAAAATTATGCTTGCTAAAACAAAATGCCCAACCCCCCACCCCTAAAAATAAAATGGTCCATCCCCAAGGAGGGTACACTCATTCATTTTCAAAACATTGACAGCTATTTCTATAGGTTTACTTATATTTCATGGACAAAGTGTTGCTGAAAGGATGAAGTTGTGACTTATATTATAATCAACATTTAATATGAGCAACATCATAAAAAAGAAACACTGCTGATCAGCAGTCAATACTGATATACTGTAATGGTGCAGGCATTCCTTCACCTTCAGGGTATTATAACAACAGTGAGAGCTGTTTTGGATCACTAAGATCACAATAATTTGAAAAGTATTTTGGGGTTAAGCCCAATTATTGCTTATCACTTTTACATTGAGCAAGTAAGCTTGAAAAGATCATAAGCTTAACCAAAGGCAATGTAACTGTTTTCAAATGTACTTAAGCTTAAGCTTTTAAGCTTACTTACCCAACGTGAAAGAGCAACCAAAAATGGGCCATTTCTCCCACATACAACCTCTAAGCTGGGTTCTAGCCATCCAACAGTATTCGATTTACAACCAATCGTAACTGAACGTTTGAAAACTTGAAGCTTCTTTACAACTTGTATATGTCATCTTCTTGACAGTTTGATGAAGCAAAAAATTTTTAATCAACCTATACGCTCAAGATTGCAAAATTTGCGTTGATTATGTTACTATGATGGCTCTCTGTCACAAAGGTCAAAAGGATTTCTTGTTATCAACCATTAAGCAGGAATGTGCAAAGGATTTGCAGCTGCTTCCAGCAGGAAAATTTGCCTTACTCGAGCAAACATGGCCGCCACATGTTTTTACCACGTGACTTCTTTTTGGAACATGGATGCCCACGCGCGCGGGCGCGCGCGCACTCATGTTCAGATTCGGCAAACAAAGCCAAAGCTGAAGTATTGCTGTTGTTGAAATTGAAACACATTCCCACGTTACAGTACAGCCTGACTAGGCTTCGTGGCTTCCTCTAGGCTACCACTCACGTGCTTTTAATACCTTCGTGGCGTAGATTGCCAATCAAGCTGGCCTGGAATTTTTGAAATCGTTCTTGTAGCCATTGACTGGCTTCCTGCTTGTATTGCGAAAAGAAAACTAATTCCGACAACTCAATTCAAGGTAAGGTAGATGTAAATTTCTGAAATTTATTGGTTAAGCGAGCGCGGGAGCTAGTCGCGCGCGGGAGGAAAAGAAACGCGCGAAGCATGGAAACCATCTACGATTGGAAAGGAATTCTGGGAGAATCAAAATGGCGGATGCCAATGTAAATATTGTCAACGCTGTGCATTCGTTTGTGATCCATTATTTTCTGGAAATTTTTGAGGTAATAATTAACTTCTACACCGGTAAATCTGTCAACAGCCTCATCAGTAACACTATTTAGTTTTGTTTTGACAGGTTAAATTAAAATGTTGCCAGGTGGAAAAGTGTGAGAGCATTTCGGGCCTAGAAGCAGAACTAATCAACCCTGCTAGAAAGTCTCCTATGAGGGTTCGGTTCCCTGTCAGTGGAACATCCAAGTTTTCAGGAGCCGGACAAATAGTTGGAAAAAATGGGAAAGATGCGCTATTGAGAAGGACCCTCGCTTACGGTACCAAATATGATATTGGAATATTCTATTGGACTAAGGCAGGAGAACAACAAATTGGCTGGGTGCCTGACCAAACAGTTTTGGATGTCGTTTGCCAAGCGTTCGAGCCAAAATTGACTGTGCAACTGCCACAAAAGTGGCAGATAAATTAACCAAATTTATGTAATATGTGAAATCGAGAAGTGATTTTTAATTAACTAATTCGATGCCTTTGTTCATTGTTGTATAAATAAGTCAAGGAAAATGTATGTTAGTTTGATTCAGATCAGGTATCCCGAAGTGAAAAAGTTGGATTTTTTCCAAGATTTTGTTTGGCAGTGTATATGATCTTTATATTTTTGTATGATTATTGTTTTTATTGCAATATCTTAAAAACTTTTAAGCAGCTAACTGAATTTTTTTCTCATTCTAGATAAGTAATGTTCCTGCCTCTTGTTTGGCTAATTAATGTTCATAATACAATTTAGCATTCATATTATTTATATGTTGTTGTTGTTATTGTAATAATTTGAATCTCAGTATAGCTAAAAGGGGCTTTAAAATCTGGAAACTGGAGATTAACGGTCACTTAAGTCTATCTGAGACCAAGTGAACTGATTGTGATAATTTTGTTTAATGAAATATGAGACAAACTATCATGAATCCCAGGATTCATGTCAGGACTCAAGCTGTAGCCCTAACCCTAACTCTATGCCTAACCTGAACTGGAGTCCTTGGTCGCAAACTGACTTACGTCCTGACTTAATCGGACCTGGCTTGAATCCTGTCTCATATTTCTCTCCAGAGACCAGTGGCTTGGTATTTAGGTATAGTGATGAAGAGACTGTCAATAACTTTTGTTTCATCCCTTTTTAGAAACACTTTTATGTTGCCTGAAGTTGCCTTCAGTCACCTTAAGTCGCCTTAAGTTGCCTTAAGTCGCCTTAAATCGCCTAAAGTCGCCTAAAGTCGCCTTAAGTCGCCTTAAGTCGCCAATATTTTAAACTAATTTTTCCTTAAGTCGCCTTAAATTGCTTAAAGTCGCCTAAAGTTACGGCGACTTAAGGTCCCAGAGTAGGTCTAGAGTGTATAATTGACCGACCATGGTTGAAAATAAAACAAACTGACCTGCGATATTCCACGGAGAAACCAACACGAATAATATCACCAGAATTTTCGAAGCCATCTTGAGAGACTTGAACACATGAAATGTAGCTTGTTTTAATAGGAACGAACTGTTTTAAAAACACTTACAGAGGGAGCTGATTTTTATAAGGTGTCTTTTTGTAATGCGATATTCTGTTTACTAAATCATAGCCCGGCTCGACTTCAGATTTACTTTCCTTTCCGTTCAGCCTGTTGGCCTTGTTTATGCAACAATTTGCTGACACGTTCCTAGGCAGGGAAATAATTCTTAGGTTCCTTTAACTCTCAAGCACGTTCTGGAAATTAATGCATGGGAATACTGTAACAGGAATAAAGGATGTTATGTTTGGGTCCATTGTAAGAGTACATTCACCTATGCACGGATCGTAATAGTCCATTTCCAAGTTGCTCTATCCCTCCTTTTCAAACCGAGGCCAAGTGCAATAATTATGGATATAAGTTTTAGTTGCATGTGAAAGACAACTCATCGAGCCCTTTATCTATGGAAATATTTCCCACGCGAAGTTCTATATCTATCATTATAAAATATTTGAGATAGTACGCGCGCTGTCGTTGGTCTATAGGTGTGTTTAGATGAGAGTATGTAAACACGGTTGTGACGTGTTACCTCGCACCATTTCGTAAACAACAAGCATTGCAGCGACTGCCAAAACTTTTGCCAAGCTAAAATGAATTTAGCGTACACAATCGGTTGAGAGTTTCTACGAAAAACTTTCGTCCATTTAAAGAACGGGACATTAGTGACTACACGAATTAAAACACAGTAAAATGGCTAGTTCTAAAATAGGGAACGGGGAATCGGGGAACGGGGAACGGGGAACGGGGAACGGGGAATCTCTAAAATGGGGAATCTCTAAAATGGGGAATCTCTAAAATAGGGAATCTCTAAAATGGGGAATCTCTAAAATGGGGAATCTCTAAAATGGGGAATCTCTAAAATGGGGAATCTCTAAAATAGGGAATCTCTAAAATGGGGAATCTCTAAAATAGGGAATCTCTAAAATGGGGTCTAGTTTCACTTTTATCGCCAGTAAGTCTCCCTCACATCTTCATTTGAACATTAACATTCTTTCTTACACTCATTGACTTTTTTTGGAACATTATAAGGAGTTTCGCTAGATCTATAGTCAAATCTTTCTGTGTATAGTTTAATATCAGTTTTGTAGCGGTCAGTTAATAGATTTAAGTCATGTCATCAACGACCACACCTATAATGCATCCACCTTTCTGACATTTTCCGGTGTTTGCCTACGAGAGGTAAGGCGGTATGAACCACAGAAACTCTCAAAGGCTGAAACTCTTAAATTGAACCAAGACGTAAAAAAGCCAGTGATTATTCGTACTACTCACAAGTTCACCTATTTTATTCATAATCGTTGAAGCATGCCTTAACACGTTATCAAACACAGCCAACAAGTATACAAGCTTCTAATCAAATGAACCATGCACAATTTTATTTTTTCTTATTCCTAACATGAAAACTGGAGATCACAAAAAACTAAACATGACTGCGAACAGTTTCCCCTTTCTTCCTAAGAAACTTAGGGAGAGCGGAAAGGTATTAATTATGCAAACCAAGGTCAGCGCTTCCGCGCGACACATCTATTTGCCATTTTCTTGCGCCATAGAAAAACTTGAAGAACAAAACATCAAAGCACCCATGTGAAAAGGACTTGCTGGACTTTATAAAGGGTATTTTGAACGCCATGGTGAAAAGACTATAACATGGCTACTATGAACATTTGCACGTGGAGGCTAGAAGCACATGGCAGATAAGTGAGAAAATCATCACACGTATTAAAATCACTACCGCTTGGGCTGCCTGTGGTACCGTGTGAAAAATTTGTCTTCCTAGAATAACAAATTCCTTCGTGCGACCGCGCCGAAAGTGAGCACGAACGACGAATGTGAGCACTTCTTTTTTAAGTACACCAGAAACTAGTGAAGTTTTGTGGAAGAAAAAAAATACAGTCAAACCTGTATTGTCGATGTCCCAAAATTTTGTTCACATGTTTACTGTTAAAACTGCCTCTTTTAAGCGAACACCTCAATTAAGCGGACATTGAATAAATATTCATTTGTCAATGTCAAAAACCTGTACTAACCGAACACTTACAATGGAACTCTTGCCACTGAAAATGAAACCCGAGTTTCCTTTGTTCAATTTGACATGTGTTATCCTTATTAGAGTGAAAAGCAAGGAAAAAGACGCTTTGCGGCGTCTCATTGTAGCAATTCAGAATCAATGCGAAAAATGATAGCACGATTCAGTTGGAAGGGGGACAGAGATGTTCTCATGTTATCACAGCATCATCATCAAGGAACCTGCATATCTCAGTGTATTGAGCGAACGCCCTATTCAGACTGCAGAGCACAGAGTACCGTCATACAGACCATGTCAGGAGTGACAAAAAGCATTTAAATTAATGACTGATAATTGCGGAGATAAAAAAAAATACTAAAAAATAATTGCGGAGATAACGCATTTACCCCACCCAAAAACGATATGTCTTGAGTTGCAGAAAAAAGAAAAAATATAGCATTACTTAAAAAAAAGTTGGCATAAGTAACGACGATTTACACGCTGCGCTTTTTCGTTCCGAGGGGGTTTGCGGCCGTTAACAGTGGACAGATGAATTTTTTCCACTCCCTTTTCAATGCACGTCGATGTTACATAGAGGTAAGCAAACGGGAAATTCCTTGTAATATTGTAACTTTATGTATCGATTAACTCTCGGGTGTACAAGGGGGGGGGGGGGGGGATGCCACCCCGCCATAAGGTTTTTCTTGAATTTTTGCAAGATTCCCAATTTTTCCAAGATGAGTTAATTTTTTTGGTGATTTTTTCTTTTTAATAGTTGGTATTTTAATTTTTGGATTATTATAAATTCTCAACTTAAAGATATCGCGGGTGACGACGGATTGCCGCCTTTCTAATCTCGTACAGCCAACTAAAATCAAGATTGGAAGGAATACTCTTCTCGCAGTTCTCGTCCTACACGGTTTGGACCAACCGCGGGCATGACGCCGGCACAAGAAAACGCAAAGCGGTCACGTTCGCGAACTTACGCGATCTTGCAGATAAAAAATGTAACGAGAAGTTGTTAATTTTTCTTTCAAACTTACCGAAAAGCAAAGTGATTTTTTTTTGATTCCCCATTTTAGAGATTCCCCATTTTAGAGATTCCCCATTTTAGAGATTCCCTATTTTAGAGATTCCCTATTTTAGAGATTCCCTGTTTTAGAGATTCCCTATTTTAGAGATTCCCCGTTTTAGAGATTCCCCGTTCCCCGTTCCCCGTTCCCCGATTCCCCGTTCCCTATTTTAGAACTAGCCACAGTAAAATGGCAGAATGTCTTAGTTACAAGGGCTAGTTCTAAAATAGGGAACGGGGAATCGGGGAACGGGGAACGGGGAACGGGGAACGGGGAATCTCTAAAATGGGGAATCTCTAAAATAGGGAATCTCTAAAATGGGGAATCTCTAAAATGGGGAATCTCTAAAATGGGGAATCTCTAAAATGGGGAATCTCTAAAATGGGGAATCTCTAAAATAGGGAATCTCTAAAATGGGGAATCTCTAAAATAGGGAATCTCTAAAATAGGGAATCTCTAAAATGGGGAATCTCTAAAATAGGGAATCTCTAAAATGAGGAATCTCTAAAATAGGGAATTTTGAAAGCAGCTGTTACGAGGGCCGTAAGTAAAGCTGTCCGCTCGCGATAAAACTGAAATTCAAGATGGTTACAAACTAGAAGTCACACGACTCCTAGGAAGACCATGCAATTACGATACGATTTCGTGTATAAATAAATATTGATGATGATGATGATGATGACCATTTAATTTTTGTCGGAAGAGGAGGGAGGGGAGGGGGGGGTTGGGGCAATTTCTTCTGAGTGTGATTTTTTTTTTCATCATCACTATTTGCAATAATTTTTTTTACCAAAATGCTTGAATATTTTTCACGTGCTTTCTTGTGCACTAATTTTTTCTCTTAAATTTCTTCTGCAGGAATTTTTTTTTGGTAATTGCTCACCCCCCTCCCCCCCCCCCCACAAAAATTAAATTGTCCGTTCCTCACCGTGTTTTGTTTCATATTGTGCGACAAATCAAGCTAAATCATGTTGCGACACTTATAGTGTCTGGTTCATAAGTGTAAATATCCGGTCTCGATTGCGAAACCGTCACACGAAAACTCCCAAAAAAAAAATCACTTTGCTTTTCGGTAAGTTTGAAAGAAAAATTAACAATTTCTCGTTACATTTTTTAACACCCGAAGAGAAAAGCTCAATTTATCTGCAAGATCGCGTAAGTTCGCGAACGTGACCGCTTTGCGTTTTCTCGTGCCGGCGTCATGCCCGCGGTTGGTCCAAACCGTGTAGGACCTGTAGGACGAGAACTGCGAGAAGAGTATTCCCTCCAATCTTGATTTTAGTTGGCTGTACGAGATTAGAAAGGCGGCGCTCCGTCGTCACCCGCGATATCTTTAAGTTGAGAATTTATAATAATCCAAAAATTAAAATACCAATTATTAAAAAGAAAAAATCACCAAAAAAATTAACTCATATTGGAAAAATTGGGAATCTTGCAAAAATTCAAGAAAAACCTTATGGCGGGGTGGCATAAAGGGGCACATAAAGTTACAATATTACATGGAATTTCCCGTTTGCTTACCTCTATGTAACATCGACGTGCATTGAAAAGGGAGTGGAAAAAATTCATCTGTCCACTGTTAACGGCCGCAAACCCCCTCGGAACGAAAAAGCGCAGCGTGTAAATCGTCGTTACTTATGCCAACTTTTTTTAAGTAATGCTATATTTTTTTTCTTTTTTCTGCAACTCAAGACATATCGTTTTTGGGTGGGATAAATGCGTTATCTCCGCAATTATTTTTTAGTATTTTTTTATCTCCGCAATTATCAGTCATTAATTTAAATGCTTTTTGTCACTACATAGTCTGTATGACGGTATTTCTCCTTCGTTCCTCTGTGCTCTGCAGTCCGAATAGGACGTTCGCTCAATACACTGAGATATGCAGGTTCCTTGATGATGATGCTGCGATAACATGAGAACATCTCTGTCCCCCTTCCAACTGAATCGCGCTACCATTTTTCGCATTGATTCTGAATTGCTACAATGAGCCGCCGCAAAACGTCTTTTTCCTTGCTTTTCACTCTAATAAGGATAACACATGTCAAATTGAACAAAGGAAACTCGGGTTTCATTTTCAGTGGCAAGAGTTCCATTGTAAGTGTTCGGTTAGTACAGGTTTTTGACATTGACAAATGACTATTTATTCAATGTCCGCTTAATTGAGGTGTTCGCTTAAAAGAGACAGTTTTTACAGTAAACATGGGAACAAAATTTTGGGACATCGACAATACAGGTTTGACTGTATTTTTTTTTCTTCCACAAACCTTCACTAGTTTCTGGTGTACTTAAAAAAGAAGTGCTCACATTCGTCGTTCGTGCTCACTTTCGGCGCGGTCGCACGAAGGAATTTGTTATCCTAGGAAGACGAATTTTTCACACGGTACCACAGGCAGCCCAAGCGGTAGTGATTTTAATACGTGTGGTGATTTTCTCACTTATCTGCCATGTGCTTCTAGCCTCCAAGTGCAAATGTTCATAGTAGCCATGTTATAGTCTTTTGACCATGGCGTTCAAAATATTCCTTTATAAAGTCCAGCAAGTCCTTTTCACATGGGTACTTTGATGTTTTGTTCTTCAAGTTTTTCTATGGCGCAAGAAAGTGACAAATAGATGTGTCGCGCGGAAGCGCTGACCTTGGTTTGCATAATTAATACCTTTCCGCTCTCCCTACGTTTCTTAGGAAGAAAGGGGAAACTGTTCGCAGTCGTGTTTAGTTTTTTGTGATCTCCAGTTTTCATGTTAGGAATAAGAAAAAATAAAATTGTGCATGGTTCATTTGGTTAGAAGCTTGTATACTTGTTGGCTGTGTTTGATAACGTGTTAAGGCATGCTTCAACGATTACTGAATAAAATAGGTGAACTTGTGAGTAGTACGAATAAACACTGGCTTTTTTACGTCTTGGTTCAATTTAAGAGTTTCAGCCTTTGAGAGTTTCTGTGGTTCATACCGCCTTACCACTCGTAGGCAAACACCTGAAAATGTCAGGAAGGTGGATGCATTATAGGTGTGGTCGTTGATGACATGACTCAAATCTAATTAACTGACCGTTACAAAACTGATTTTAAACTACACACAGAAAGATTTGACTATAGATGTAGCGAAACTCCTTATAATGTTCCAAAAAAAGTCAATGAGTGTAAGAAAGAATGTTAGGCCCGGTTCAAACGCCGAACTTTTCATGAGCCGAACCTAATACCTTGAATTAAGTACATGAAAAGTTCGGCGTCTGAATCAGTTAAGAACGGCTATTTGAATTTGGAACGGCTCAGCCGTTCTTTCCGCCTGGCTCAGCCGGGAATTTCGGCTTTGGAACGGCTTTGATTCAGACGCCGAACTTTTCATGAGCCGAACCTAATGCATAAATTATTATAACGACTGTTGCGTGTTCTGACATCTTTGCCTCAAAATCGCTGATCTTTCGATTTGTTTCTCTTCAAACTGAATTAACTTCGGCTAATTAAGTTCGGCGTCTGAATCAACAGGCGTACTTTTGTTAATTTGGGTCGGTCCAAATTCGAATTAAGTTCGGCTCATGAAAAGTTCGGCGTCTGAACCGGGCCTTAATGTTCAAATGAAGATGTGAGGGAGACTTACTGGCGATAAAAGTGAAACTAGACCCTATTTTAGAGATTCCCTATTTTAGAGATTCCCCATTTTAGAGATTCCCCATTTTAGAGATTCCCCATTTTAGAGATTCCCTATTTTAGAGATTCCCCATTTTAGAGATTCCCCATTTTAGAGATTCCCCATTTTAGAGATTCCCTATTTTAGAGATTCCCCATTTTAGAGATTCCCCGTTCCCCGTTCCCCGTTCCCCGATTCCCCGTTCCCTATTTTAGAACTAGCCTAGTTACAAG